>NPFG01000264.1:0-53564 GCA_002288965.1 Xylaria sp. MSU_SB201401 | reverse complement strand
ATAATTCCTGGCGGACGCCATTATCCCGGGCAGCAGAGAACGGGCACGAGGCTATAGTTAAGCTTATCGTCTAGTATAGCAAGGTCGACCCAGATGTCAAGGATAATTCCGGACAGACCCCGTTTGTTACAAACCAACAGACGAAGACCTGTTGACAGGACCAGGTGGCTAAGGAAACCCAATGAGGGGCAGACAGCCTAGAGGGGGAACCAGGGAAGGCACCCCGGAGGAGGATCACGTAACATATAGCTCTATAGAGTGGTAGAGCAGGAGACGCTCTTACGGCTCTGAAAACATATAGAGCGGATAGCTCCGTAGAGTAGTAGAGCAGGAGACGCTTTTACAGCTCTATAAGGCAATAAAGCACATGTAAAGGTAAAGGAAAGATAATCTCTATGAAAAGGAGGGCTTCCTATATAATTAACTTAACGCATCTCCCACTTAAACTGGCCACTTAATTAACCTAGCTACCCTAGTTTCTTATATAAAATCTATATTTAAAAATCTTAATAACTTTACTAATATTATAGCTATTAGTTATATAAGAATTTTAAAATAGTATGGGAAAAAAGTGATCCTGTTAATTAAAAGATGTATTAGCTTTTGTCATGATTCTAGGTTCCCAACCTAGGATCCCTTAATAGGGACACTAGCCAGTTATGTTATACTTGTATTTGTATATAAACTCCTATGTCTGGAAGTCGTAGGCTACTTAGGTCTGTCTTGTTTTTCAGTTATCAACTTCTCTGTTTATTGCTATACCTATTCTAGACCCTCTTTACCAGTGCACCTAGCCCGTCTACGCCAGCCTGTGACAGCCTTTTAAATTACATGCTTATATTATAAAATTAATAAAGTTATTAAAGTTTTTATATATAGATTTTATATAAGGTTTAAAAGTGACCCACTTAATTAAATAGTTTAATTAAATAAAAGATATATTAATTAAAAATATAAAAATTATATATTTAAATTTTTTATAAATTTAATAATTTAATATAATTTATTATTTTATAATTATAATATTTATATAGTTATTTATAAGTCACGTGAAAATATATAAAGGGGAATTTATATAAATTAAAAAGATAACTTATTTAATTAAATAGCTTAATTAAGTGAGAGATGCGTTATAAGATAGTATAATTAGGATTGCGTAATAAAAAAAAGTGGAAAAGTAAATAAAAATTCAGCTCCGAGAATTTGATTGTTTACGGAGGTAGGTATGTATATATAGAAAGTGCTAAGCGGGGCAGGTGAGGTTTTGGCCCAGTGACCATTATGGGCCACCGTACATGCTCATTCACGGATACTTCTATACCGCTTACTAGCATCTCCAAGAAAATACCTGGCGCATGTGGGACATTTGACAGAGAGACATCAGCTATCGGGTGGGCAAGCCCCCCAAAAAATTAGCTGCGATACCGAAAGTCGCATGTTAATGTCATAGTTAGCCCAATAATTCTATCACAATCACGAGCGCCCGTTAACGACGAATTGAATCGAATTCACCGGCGCCGCCAACAGACCCGACCGATTCCTAAACTCCGTCCGTCCGTCCGTTTTAACCACCCCTCCGAAAACTACAAGAAGGATTTGGGGGAAGTAAGGGAACAAGGGACCCAGAAAAAGAGGAAGAAACCGAGTAAGGGCGGGAATTAAAATCATCATGGCTGCCGGCAACAGCAGTCCGCGCAGCGTCGCCGACGCCACACGCTTCACCTCCAACACTCCCCACGCCAACACCAAGTCCACCCCTGCCAGCAGCAGGTCTTCCAGCAGTCCCAATGCCTCGTCGTCGATAGGAAGGAGGGCAGGAGTAGGAGCCGGAGCCGGAGCCGGGGGCGCCGTGGTGCAAGAGACCATGGAGGAGCGAGTGCGGCGGTTGCGCGCCGCCCATCTCGCCGCTAAGCAACACAACGTATCAAAGATGGACCAGGTCATTGGGGGCTCGAGGCGTCTGTTCGATGCGGCGCACAAGTTTACTGTGATGGGATTAATTGGATTCAGTGGTATGTCTGTCTATCTTGTCTATTCATATTGCGTTCCTGCGGCATTCTTTGCCGTGGGCCGGATTTAGAGGTCCATTGTTCAAAATTGAAGAGAGAAGAGGGAGGGGTCATGGTCGCTACGACGAACTGCAACCCATGCATACAAACTGGCTACCCGTCAACTTGACTTCTATCGCACCCAATGCCTCGGCTTTTACACATGCGTCCCAAGTCTGAGTGAACTAGCTAGCTAACCCGATTCTTTCTTTCCTCAGGCATCGCCCTCCTCGTCACAGCCTACGCAACCGTCGACATGATGATGTACAACCGCAAGCGGCGCACCGAGTTCTTCGCACTACAGAAGCAACTCAAAGAAGACAGTCTCGAAGCCGCGCGACTAGCATACATGACCGGCAACGCGACCGAGGAACAAATCGCCCTCGTCGAAGACGCCACGGCCAAGGCCAAAGAAGCCGGGATCTCGCTCCCCTCCATCCTCTCCGTGCCCCATGCCGCCGCCCCCGCCGGTGGTCGGGAGACCGCTTCCTTCGAAGCTTCTACGTCCGACGACGAGACGCAGAAGAAAGGAGCAGGAGGCGTCACGGGATGGCTATTCGGCGGCCTCAAGAAAGAAGAGGCGAGAGACGACGCCACCGAGACTCTCAGCACGAGCGATGAGCGCTGGAGGACCCCATCTAGTACGACGACGACGGGCGATGTCGGGAATGCGCTGCGCGATAAAGCTAAAGCTGCGTTTGACCACGAGAGAGATACACAGCGGCGGGGCGGCCCATTAGATCAGATTGGACTCGACGCCCCGACAACAACAGCAACAGCAACAGCGACCACGAGCAGTGGAGACGGCAAGAAGAAGGGCTGGCTTTGGTAACGGCGACTATAGTTGAACTGACTCTTGAATCACTGTAGAACGCTGTCGGTGCAGGGGCGTTTCGTTGGCCCTGGGGACGCCACCCCAGAAGACATGAGAAAACCAAAAGCGGAGATGAGGACAAGACTGAACTACGTGTATCAAAAGGGAATGAAATGAAACGTCTTGTAATTAACTGACTAGACCTACCTACCTACCTACCTACCTACCTACCTGCCTACCCACCAACCTCAACTACCGTGTTAAGTTCCATTCCCATCCTACACATACTCAAACGGGTCATACGAGAAAGGACTACGGTTATGGGCTCTTCTACTATACGAGGTGGACGTGTAAGGAATAGGAGAAGAGAGGAGAAATCACCATCTTTTCATGTACCATAGCCTTCTGCATATACATGTATTTACCTAGGCGGACATCGTCATGGCCATCGTATATATACTATCTGGACGGCCGGTTGCATCCCCATTACGTAGATAGGCAAGCAGACAGGCTGGCCTTTACATTATATTCAAGGTGACTTGTCTCCAAGCACAGGCGTTGATTGATTGATTGTATGGTATGGTTGATATATTAAGTCTTATCTTCGCCCATCAGTAATGGGTCATGTAATGCAGGCAGTGTTGCAGTGCATTCAGTTGCGTGGTTTTTGCAGTAAGCGAAAACGAAACCAAAAACAGAAGAAAACCCATAAGATTAAAAAAAATAAAAAAATAAAAAAAAACTCCGTAGCAGACGCTCGTCGTGATTGGGCCTTTCACTTTTGTTTTACGTCGTCGTCGACAACCCGTGAATAAAACGCCGTTTGTACCATCTAAAAACGCCTAGCAGGAAACCAAGTGACCTCCCGTTGCCTTCGTTATTTGATTCCTGAGATTCCCCTGTTCCCCGGAGTTCCCGATGCCCTTCTCCCCTGTGATGCTGTATGCTATGCGTGTGTGCCCTGTTACCCTCAACCGATGAGTTTAAAATCCCGGAAATGCATGTTTATAAAGGAATGTGCCAGTTGGGGGTATAGTGAGAGACGATAAAAATGAATGACTGGCTGATGGGAATGGGCAATTATAATGAGAGTATAGGGTTTGTGTATGTAAAACGTTGAAAGAGAGTATTACAAGAGAGGAAAGAGCGGAGAATTAAAGTGAGTGTTAAGTAGAATCCCAAGACGTCGACAGGGGTGTCTGAAGACCCAGAGAATGTGAAAAGGGGACCGTGCATCACGCTGTCAGGGCAGCAATGCGTCTGATGATATTGAGAACACTTGGTTCCAAATCTACGCTTTTGATGCTCAGGTCCCAAAAAGCCTCCTCCAAAACGAGAACAGCCGAGATATGCACTTTCGTGTCGCAAGTATGTCTATCTTTGCAGGAATGCCATGTACGCACTTGAAGGGCTTGGGGTTTCAATGGCTTGCTAACACTGGACGCGAGTGCCAAAACATCATCCTATGACTCCATTTTAGAAGAATCTGACTCGCTTTGTACAGAGCAGGCAACGCAACCTTCATATTGGGCCTCGGTGCTCAGCACTTCGCGATGGACTTTCTGTCCGGTGGCGTCGTATTCGTCCTACGAGATGATGATGTGGTTGAAATGGCCTGGAATCTTCATACGGCATTTTTCGCAGTCGGCTCGGTATCCTATACTGAAGCTTTTCTTCATGCCTGGTTGAAGAGTCCAATTGTTGAGAGTGTGCTTGCTGCGACTATGGCCATATTTCCCGCGCGGCGACGGCGTAGCTGGGGCTGACGAGGGCGAGCCACCATCAGTATCCAACATAGCGGCGTCGGCGTCGGCGGGTTGAGGCGACATCCGGATGTTGGGATGAAGTGGCATCGCATGTGGGCTCGCCGAATGTGCCATGTGGGGTAGATGCGGGCGCTGGAGCTGAGCCATAACTGGTGAGCAGTTGTCGAGTACCATGCCGGGACTCGTTGGCGCATCCTCACCGCCATTTTCACTAATGGGTGATGGCAGACGGCGATTTTGCACCATGGACCACTCGGTGGTTCCGTCGAGCGACCGGGGCACAGTAGGGTCGTGTTGGGGATAGGGTTGAGCCGAGGGAATGACGTTGTTCTGTTGCAACATGGCCGCATTACCGCCCTCGTTTGAGGATGGCGTTGCACCCCAGCTATTTCCTCGAACCTGAGCTGCAAATGTGCAGTGAATCGGCGTGGGCATCCGTCCACCAACACTCGGCGCCATTAGATCGGGTCGCGAGGCGTGAGGCTGAAGCACATCGGACGGGCCAAGGCTATCGACAACCATATCGGCATCTTGGTCAACATCCATGGACGGCGACGCCAACGACTGATAGGCCTGCGCATCTTCTGGGTCGGAATCTGAGTTCGAGGGAGTCATGGTCGTATTGGGAAGGAAATTTAGAGGGCCCGACCGCGGTTTTTGCGTAGGGGAAGCTCGTAGCGGTAGAGACTGAAGGCGTTTCTGGTAGAACGTCAGTCATATGAATTTACCAGTATTTCGGGCTGGCTATGTTCCACTGGAGACTGTAGAACGCGGAGCCGGTGAACCGTATCACAACATATCATAACGCACGTTACTTACATTGCGATGTTCAGTGAAGCCGAGCGGACCGTTTGCGACGCCGTCAAGCTCGCCTTCCTCGTCATCCCGTCCCCTCTTCCGCATCGACTCTGGCCACGGATGATCCGACATAGTGATTGTGATAGCGACAGCGACAACGACAACAATAGCAAATGCCCTTTTAACAGTGCGCACACACGTAAATGGCTCTCAGTTGAACGATTTAAATGCACTGCTCGCTGGTAGAGCAAACGCCTCCGGCCCCGTCCGACGTGATATTAATAATAGAGGCAGGATATAGTGATAGGAATACTAGCAGTGGCGGTGACGTGCGAAAATAGCTTGTACGCGCGGTAGACGATTGAATTAGCTTTGCTTCGGACGAGACAATGGGTCGGGCCAAGTTGCTCGCGGGGAAGCCGAGAGTAGAAGAGCGAAAAAAGATGAGATGGTGATGAGCTTCGAGCGGGGGATTCGGGTCGTGGCTGGGGTCCAGCAGCCAAAGCTCCAAAAGTCCCAAAGCGCCTTCGGCCTCCAACTTAAATTACCAGGCAGTTCTAGAAAATCAACACGATATGTGCACAGAATAAAGCACAGGTCGTCGCATCAAACGGGAACCAATGCGGATAAGGACGAAGAGACAATAGCTGAAAGGTAAGGAAAGGAAAGATGTATCGCGGCAATGACAAGAAAAAAGTGCCAGGGCTGGAAGATCAACCACTCGCGGGGATGGTAATGGAATGGAGGCTGGATTGGGTCGTCTTCTTCGCGATGACAACCTCTGAGCCTTTCCACCGGCGTGCGCTAAGGTTCCGGCAATGCCCCGAAACGCTGAGCGTCAAACAGAAAATTAAGAGCTTTCCCGGTGAAATGCAGCGGGAGGGAAGGAGACTCTAGGAAGGCGTATGAGAACAAAAGAAACCGAACATGTGTGTGAGTGCGCAGGAGTACGAGAATTGTTGGTGGTGAGGTGAGGTGAGGAAGCGAGCATGGAGACGATGATAAGGTCGGTTCCAACAGGGTGCAATACCTACCTACCTAGGTATGTGTAGGTACCTACCCACGCTTAACCTATCTACTCTTCAGTGTAGCTAGGTTAGGTGCTTACCTGGTAAAGCCTAGAAAGCTCCAGCTTTACTTGCTCAGTGCTGGAGTAATCGTCAGCCATGCCATTTCAAGACGGCGGATGAGTGGGCGGATGGGTAGATCAGAATGGGAGCTACGCGAGTGGACAATGCACCCCAGCCGTTCTTATCCACCCAGACTCGACTCAACCTAGACATGGCTATGGGCATCCTTCCGTTGTCGGTGCATCCGAGTACCTAGGTAGGTAATTACCTAGTCTTTTCCTCAACAATGGACAAACTCACTTTGAATGATAGGTAGTCTTGATTCTATACACTACGGTTTATAAGCGTATAATCAAGTATAAGAGATTCTACCTACCTGTTGGGAAATACAGTGTTCATACAGTATAAGAATTATCTGAGACTGTCCGCGGAGTGTCTGTCGTACCTTGGGAAGATAGTCCTCCATCAACAACCACCTTTGTTGCTACGAACCATGCCTATAGCGAATATCATTCAATAGGCAACAACTCACGGAGCAAAGAACTCGCATGTTCTACTAGCCTTTGCGCATTATGTGACGTGTCATGGTGGCTCTTAGTGTCTCACGCGGGACCTCGGAATCTCGAAGCCATCTCCTGTAGTGCGAATCAATTACAAGCCGTTACCTAGCATCGGGCCAATGCAGAATCAGAGATATGACGCACCCCACCTAAATAGGAAGGGGTTCTCTCGTTGTACTCAGTAGGTGGTATAAGAACACACGAAGACTCGACGCGTCACCGAGAGTCTCGCAGCCGGTAATTGTCTAGCCAATGTTAGGAGTACCGAGGCAAGCTGCTCCGACAAGGCCAAAGCTACTCCTCGTGGTGGGTTTCAGATGTGCTTCATCTCACGAAGAAGGGGTCGCATCGCTCAGAAGAGCCCTTCGATTGCAACCCTTGCCCGCCCAAGCGTTGGTGATATCACCCAACCACGTCCTAATCAATCGCCTCAGTCCCGAGGTCGTCTTTCCACTAGCGCGTTCGTGTCCTGGCATCAATAGATCGATTGGATGAGGGGATCCGACCGTGTTTCGTTTTGTACACTATTCTTCCTCTGGGTTGGGGAAATTCCAAGAATATGTTGAGTCACTCGGCTGCGCACAAAGCATTTCTATTAGTTAGGCGCTGGTGACTAACTGCTGCCATACCTTATTGACTTTGAGCTGTTGTTTTCTGTTGATGTTCGCGTTCATGTACATCGGTCGTCGCCTCATGGGCATCTATCTTGTCTGTGCCGCCTCCACATCGCACTCGGCCCTATTAGCACCAGCACTCGCTTTAGGGCGTCGCACTCTAGTCCCGTTGAGTCCTGTCCACTCTCAGTAAATGCGCAGGTACACGTCCAGTATATCGAAGATGAACTTCATCTAACAAGTGAAAGAGCCTTCGCTCTGATTGCGACGCCGTTTAGCTGTGGGTCTGCCCCATGAGTATTGTCACCATCAATCATATAACGTACCCAAAACCCGACACGTTCAAAAGACTGTCGACAAGCAGCTTGTGATATTTTCAGGGTTGAGAGGCTTTAAACCATCAAATGGATTCATATCTGCTAAACTGTGGGTAGACATAATATGTGTTCCTTTACGGATAACAAGAAATTCCAACTGGCCATTCCATGTGCAAACTAGGTTAGTTGAAAATACGTGGTGCAACGTCAAGCTAATTGGGCAGGGTTGGTAGTAAATGATAGGTTTTCCAAATAGCCAGTTGTCTTGGGCATGGTGAAAGAAAGCTCTATCCACTCATCCAAATCGAATCATGCATCATCTCTAGAGTTTAGAACGGCCCAAACTTCTTGGTGGCACTATCACAGCGGCAACAGACACCACGCAGTCTACCGTCTTTATCAGTCACACAAGAGAACCCGACTTCAATGTCCGCGATTTTCTTCTCGCAAGTACTGCACTTGGCTGGATAGGTTCGCTCGGATGGGCGTTCTGTGAGGCTGAACTTCAGCAGGTCGATGGCAGCGGTAGGGACCTCCTCTATCAGCATGGCGAATGTGGGCTTGTGAAGACCGTACTGAGCGGAGTGCAAAGCCATTGTGAGAATTGGTCGAAATGCTTTGCTTGCTGGCGAATCTTCATCCGAATATACCTCGTGAACAACCTTGACCACCTTCGAGGTCTTAGACTCGGATTGTAAGTTAGAATTCCGCTGAAAATGAGGCACCATGGTGAACAGCATATGGCCGAAAGCATGCTCTGTCGATTTCTTCAGGTCAGGCAGCAGGAAGTAGTCGGCTAGATTGAAGACATCCACTACCATGTAACCCAGAGTTAGCAATTACTGTCAAAACACTTGGTCGATCTAGTCATGGTAGCTCGGAAGCTTACTGCAATGGTTCGTGAGGGTCTGTTTCTTCCCTTGCAACTTCTTCCATTCGGCGGCTATGTATCAGTGAAATTAGCGGACAACAAAACATTCGTGCATGTGAAATAACTTACGGCCGCGATAGATGTGTTCGATAACTAGGCCAACTTGCTCTTTAGTCCACCCTCCAATGTTGATGCAGTTCTCTTCACCTTCCTATAGTATATGAATTAGCGTGCAGAGCATTGAGTAGAGGTTGTCAAAGTCCGCTCATACCTTGAATCCTCCAAGAAGTGCTCTCTTGAACCAGTGGCACCGTTGTGCCAGTATAGCGCGGTGGAGATTCCATATCTTCCCGTCGCATTTCACGATGACATCTGAGAAGGTAGACAGCTCCGAGAGCCTGTTGAGTTAGTATGGAATTGGAGATCTTGGGACCAACGACGTACTCTGTGTCGAATGGCTGGCTTGCGGTTTTGTCCTTGTTCGCCATCTCGTCCGCTGTCGAATCGTACTCAAGTGTGGAGTATGCTGCAACTATTTTAGTACGTGAAGGTTAGAAGGTGTCGATCGAATCGACGAGGGACATGAAGGTTGAAGGTTGACGGATGGAGGATAAATAGAAGAGGGAAGGAGGGACGTACGAAAATAAGACAAGAGAGTACCTGGGTACCCAGCCATCGTAATATACCGAACTTTCAGCCCGTACCAAATGGAATTCTGCTACTTAAGGGTAGGGCGCGTACGTAAAGGATTGGTAGATGAACTGTTAGTCAGGTAAGGGTGAGGATATCGTTATGTCGTGTTTGTGTGTACCAACGCTCCTTCCTTCTCCGTTTACCGCACGAGGGCTGTGTCTTTCAACTCAGCCTTATCCTTCACCAGAAGAGTCAAAGATTTTACGTAGGCAGAGTCAGACTGTATGACCTACGGGGACTACTATAAGCACCTGTCAAATATGAAACGTCTTTATGAATGATAGACTGAAGAGGCGAGTTATCAAAAAGTCCCCGACTACTAGATTTCAAGAGTATGATGGGCTTACCTCATTGGTCTGACTTGTCTTATTATAATACTTGATGAGATACTTAGGAAGAAGAAAATTCTAGATACTTTAATGTTATCTCTAGACAAAATGAATTAACTATGTGTATTCCATGTCTACTTGGGCTCTAGGAGCTAACTTCGACAATAACCTTTCCTCTCGCCCTCCCAGTGTTCAACCTCTCAAAGGCCTCTTTAGCTTTATCGAAACCGAACACACTATCAATAACAACATCCTCGCCCTTTAACTCAGTCGCTTGCCGCAAGTACTCCGGATTCTGCTCAAGATTGATACACTCGTACGACCTGCCCAGCCCCAGATATCCCAGAAGCGACCGCAGTACCATCCGCGGGCTCGTCAAGAGCAGTGCACTTCCTCCCATCATGGAGCGATCCGTCTTATCCCCCACAATGGTCACATACTGCGGCGCAAGACCGATGCACTCCGTACCACCGACGCAATCAATGATGGCATCCGGCCTGAATGCCTTCACCGCGCTCGTCACAGCTGATGAGGACGTCGTGTAGTCAACTACCTCGTTTGCCCCCAGCTCGCGCACAAACGCCTCGTTCCGCCCCGAACACGAGCTCAGGACTGTCCACCCGCGCGCCTTGGCGATCCGGATCATGTACATTCCTGTCGCTGAGCTCCCTCCAAGTACGACAAGTTTATTCTGATTCGCATTCTCTGCTTTCATGAATGGCGCACACCGCTCGATAGCTGTATATGCCGTCAGCCACACGAGCGGAAGACTCGCAGCCTGCGTCCAAGACAGATGCGCAGGTTTCTTAACAATGCAAGTGCTTCGCGTGTCGAAATGCGCAATCTCAGTGAGCGTGCCGTTACCGGTGAAACTGAGGTTCAATCCCATCACCTCGTTACCTGGGCGGAACGTTGTGCCCGTTCCGGCTGCTAGCACGACACCGGTAAAGTCCCGGCCTGCGATCTTTGGACCATTGAAAAACGGGAGGTAGTTTAAAGGTAGGTTCATCAATTGGATGTCGACGGGGTTCAGTGCGCTAGCTCTGACTTCGATCAGGAGGTGGTTAGGGGCTGGCGTTGCAGGCACTGGGATGGTTGTTTGCTGGAGAGTATCTGGGTAGCTTGGTGTTGTATATATCCATGCTTTCGTTGTTGAGGCCATGACGATGCTCGATATCGTGGAGAATTGATTCAAAGGCCAATTTTCGAACAGTCTTGAGTTTTTTTAGTTGAGGTGGTGAGTTGGCCGATGATGTCAGTGTTAAGTGTGATTTATCCCTTTATGTACCTACTAAAGGTATGCTTGCAGCGAATCCCAATTGACGCCGCGCCAAGTCGGTTGCATCATTACAAATATGATAACACAGCATTAGCACGTCTAGGCTTCCAGGGCTCAATTAACAATTCTTTATTCCGGAAAATCATTGTGTCGATAACGAGCATCTGCGCCCGTATTCATTATGTGAAGTTGGTTACGTGACCAAGCAGATAGTATAATGTGGGCTACTAGTTGTATCTACGAGACTAAGGATACGATAGCGGTGCATTATTTTCCCTGTATCGGAAACGTTGCTGATGAAGGCCCAGCCTAACAGACAGGCTAGTATCGTGGATACTTATATTATTGACATTCTAGGGCGTTTGGGGAGATAAGTACTAGGTAACCAAGTCTAACCGGGGTTGCTGTCGGCTATTTTGCTGTTGCTCCATTGGTTGGAATTCCAATGCTACTCAGTACCCAAAACTCCCTTTCCTTGACACTCCATAATTGTCAGACGAGCTGGTAACAGGAAGATGTCTGTATCATAAGGATGCTTTGTGTTGTAAGCATTAGAGCAACAGCATAACATATGATTCGAGTTGATATTCACAAGCAGCGAGCCTGGAGCCGCTCTTCACAATGACCCGAATTCACCAGAGAAATGGTAACAACCTTGAAGCCATCTGTGAGCTCGCAAAGTACCTAGGTACCTAGGTAGGTACCTACCTACACAACACAAGCCCTGGCATTAGAGGTAGATACGCTGCGCGGGAATTGTCTACGCCATTGTACCTTCCTCCAGTATGCTTAATGAAAAGAATTGCTGTCTACTACACAATCTACCTTAAGTAATTACGTTGGTACATCCAACGACTTACACCATTGAGTATTGCAGCTACTAAAGCGTGCCGTCGGGAAACTCCTCAACTCAAGAATGACAAACACTTGATGATAAGATTCCACACACGAATTCCTTGAGCAACGCCACCTCTTGCATCCTATAATCCCCCCATCCTCACAATCTCCGGCCATCTGCAGGACTAGCATATTCACCACTACATCACTACTCACTTCTCATCCTTGGCAGCACTCTGCTAGACTACCAACTAGCACCTCCACCATACTACATCAAACCTGCTGACAAGATGCCTCCCGGTTCGTTGCTCGTCACTTTCAACCACAGAAGACGCCACTCGGGACCGGGGCCGGGTTCTGTGCAGTGCAAAGAGTGCCCTAGCAGCAACGCGGTGGACTTCAGCAGCCAACTCGACCCAAAAGAGGCTGCATTCAATCCAGTTATCGGGATCATCGAGACCATCGAGACTGCTGTTAAGAGCCACCTCAACCTTACTCATGGTTCAGATGGTTGGGTGAAGCCCGTTACTGTAGCCCGTGCTTGCTTCAAATGGGCTGATGGGTCTTTGGGCAGCAATCTCTTGGACATGCCAGAGGGTACGCGTCGTCTACAAGTGCAGCATGCCTCAAGCTACAACCAGCCATGCACGTTAAGCGTCGAATTCACAACACCAGCTAAGGCACAGACACAGCCACAGAAACCGGAAAAACGCATGCGCGCATGAGAACTTCGCATTGAAGTTAACGGAGACAGCTATTGGGAGAGGGCGTGGCAGTGGCATAGGGAGAGAATCAAGGAATTCCCGGATCTGAAAAGGCTGGAAGAGCAGGCGAATTAACGGAGCAGATAATGGTTTGAATGATACAAATACTGAATCGATCGTGGAATAATTGAGGCCTAGCGTCCACATTTTACTTCCCTTCTTTCTGATGTGACATGAGTGTAGAGATATGAACATAAGTCTCAAGCAAGACGTCAACGAGTATCGTAGCAGCCACCATATGTGCTAGGTAATCGCTCGAGATTGCACAGAAACAAACACTTGGTGGAGAATTCTCACGTACAAACACCTAGCAACACAATCCCTTGCATCCAAAGCTTCTTCCATGTCAGGATTGGGCCATGCTGTTGGGTCACGAAACCTCCGTGACCTTTAAGACCCAATTTTATCCTCATCTTTTGTTATATGCCGCATTAGCTAACAGATCAACATACGCGTAACTAAAAGTTGCTAGGTTCAGTCACTTTAATCGCGCATCACCAAGGTAGCGATAAGTACCGGCTGTTGCCTTTATACATGGAGTACAAAACTGACTTACCTCTGATTGGCCATGTAAATCTTGGCAGGTCACGGAGCTTTCACGGGCACCAACAGCATAAGAAAGGGGATAAGAAAGGTCTCATACTTTCCTATGGCTATGTCTGTAATTAAATACACGATCTTTTGTTTCCTTTAGGCCTGTTAGCATTCCAGTTTCCTATATAATCTTCAGTTGCACAACTTGCGTATCTATCACTATTATACCAAACTTCTCTTACCATCACCGGCAGTACTCTCTTGATCTGTCAACCGGACATACCATTCCGTACTACATCAACCCAGAACAATGGCGCCCGCTTCGGTACTCGTCACTTTCAATCACATTAAATGCAGTACTGAACTGGAAGGATGGAACCGAATAGAGGCCAAGCACCGTGAGTGTCACACTAGCAATGCGGTTGACTTCTCTGCCCAACTCGAAGGACAAGGAGATGCGGGAACTACATTTCCAGAAGTTCTCCAGAAGGCTATCAAAACCCACCTCCCCAATGGCCACGGGCCTGGGTACCTCTATGAGATTAATCTCAAACGCGCTTACATTGATTGGGGTAACAAGATCCGGGGCGCCGATCTTCTAAATATGCGAGGCTCTGCGTGCGATATACAGATCCAGCATGCCGCAAACCATGGCCAGCTTTGCAGACTCCATGTCGATTTCGAGGTTCTTAGCGCCCAACCATACTAGATACCGGCGAAGCGCGTATCTTGGAAATTGAGAGACTTCACGTTAAACCCCGCGTTGACATCGACAAGAACATTTGTGGAGGGGTGGTAGAAAACAGATGGAAATAGGATATTCCCCGGGGCTGTCTAGGCTAGCATCGAGTCATTGAGGCTTTTGTCTTAGAAGAGTTAGGTGTTATGATTGCGATTGGTCAAATTTAGCTCCTCAATCATCGATAGACGAAAGGCTTTCTGGAAACGCATCAAGAAACAAGTTGCCTTCCTTAACTAACAGATGTACTCATACAACAACGACAACTGGATATGTTAGAGTCGGTAGTATATCGACGATATGTAAGGATTATAGGTGGTTGGGGTTATCAAGGCCTATTTTACTACTTGCACTTTTCCGTCCTTCCTTTGATGTGACATGACTGTGCATATGTAAAAACAAGCCTTAAGCAAGTCGAGGAAGTAAACAATACAAGTCTTGAGAGACATAAGTACATGGAAAACTGCGTAAGCCATCAACCCCAGTGTTGCTGAGGCATAATACTGCTGTCTTCAAAGTTTAATGTCGGGTATATTGGTACAGCCGAAAACAAAACATCAGTGAGTACCACAGCAACCACAACATAATTATGGCAGGTACCAGTTTAAGGCTTCTCGGCAGTAAATAACCGATGAAAGATAAATTTATGGACAAATATCTAGAGAAACACCGACTAACCTACTAAATCCAAGGTTTCGGCTACCTTCTACAACCTCACATGCGCACAAGTCTCACAATCATCACTGCACAAGGATTACACTCCCACTACCAGACACGCTCTGTTCGATCGTGAATTGACATCCTCGCCTCCTACTCTATCACACCAAGCAACCATGGACGGCACCGCGATACTGGTGACCTTTTACCATGACGACTGCGAGTGGGAATGCAGATACAACGAAGAAACATATTGCAACTGTGAGGTCAGTAACGCCGTCAACTTTGACGCCCGGCCAGTTCTCTTCACCGTCAAGCGTGCTGTCGAAGATCACGTCACTGCTATCCATGGTGACGATTACACATTCGAATTAATCGAGGTTTCATTCTTGTGGGCCAACGGAAAAAACGGTAGCAACATGCTAGAGATGACAGAGGAAAGACGTCGTGAACAGTTGCAGCTCGCCGCATGCCGGAGTGGAACCTGCGAGCTCTGGGTCCAGTTTAAAGCTACTAAGGCCTGAAGCACCAGAGCTAAAGAACGGTGCCTCTCGGTGCAACGGCGAACAAAGCAAAAGAGCGAAATACGCGCACTTACGTCGACGACACATGTTGAGTAGCCGATATTACGTTTGAGGAGGAGCATATTTCTTAGGGGTTTACCACGCGCGGCTTAGGACCAAACAATGTCTTCGCCTGGAGGAATTGAGATTCATGGCCGCCCTCGTTAAGGCTCGCTTTTTAAAACTCGACGGGAGAAAAGCTTTCAAGAATCGCACGGAAATTCCGTCTTCGATTTGAGGATGCAGCGGTACAATAACAATACTCTCGGTCTGGCGGAGGCGATGGGAGACTAATTGACACTTATTCATACGTTTTCGAGCAATCAAGTCCTACTACCCTCACTTTGCCTTCTTCATCTCAACGACTCTGAGTGTGACATGGGTGTAGACAGGTAGGTACTTTCAAGTTAATGAATACTTAGGTAAGTACTTAACGATGTGGTACTTGTGCCAGTGGCAGCTTATCTAATCAATCACTCAACTTTAAATCCTCCCAACCTGCCTCCCGAAGTGCTCTGGCGCATGCGCTCTCAGCCCCACCGAAATTATAGTGGGGATGTATAGGTATCGCTTATCAGTGAGCCACACCCACAATCTCTAGCCACAGCAAAAAAAACCCTGGCCGAGCAAGACGAAAGTGCGGGCCTAACACCTCTTGTTGAATTTCTGGTGCTTCAATCTGGAGACATCTGACGACCCGCGACAAGTTCTTTCCTTCCGACCATCCCCCATCTTGACCGCACTCCGTCACAATGGTATGTTGCCTGCATCGCCGACAGCATGCTCTGTCTCGTTGAATAAAGTCGCATTGCTAACGCTTTTTCCGTCATGTAGGCGATCAAGCACAACAACCAGATTCGTACGTTGCCATCTCCCACTTTTGATCCGCCCACAGGAATATCGTGATGCTAACAGTCATGCAGAGAAGAACCGTACGCTCCCCCCAGAACCCGAAATCTGCGATAACCGCAACATGTCAATCGATTGACTGGTATGGACTGAAGGACACAAACATTGACATGGCAAAACAGACTTCCGCAAGGATTGGCAAAGGCGGGTTCGATGCCACTTCGACCAGGTACGCAGCAGGAAATTATCCCGTGTTCAATTAAACACCAGATTACGGGTATCGAAGATTTAGTCTACAGGGTTCTAACTCGATGTCTATGGAATAGCCGACAAAGAAGATCGCTCGTCGCAAGGCCCGCGCCGCTAAGGCTGCTGCCGTCGCTCCCCGACCTGTCGACAAGCTACGCCCTGTAGTCCGATGCCCTACCATCAAGTACAACCGCCGCCTCCGAGCTGGCCGTGGTTTCACCCTCACTGAGCTGAAGGTAATTCATATACACCCGGACCGGCCTAGAGAGGGTGCGACGTATTGCAATTCGAGATCTCTGGTCTGAAATTGTCAAGCTGGTTCACTCGATGGCTCTTATGGCTGCAGATTTTTCTAACATAATTTTACTGTTACAGGAGGCTGGCATTCCCCGTCTCGTAGCCCCCACCATCGGTATCGCTGTCGATTTCCGCCGCCAGAACCTCAGCGAGGAGTCCCTCACTGCCAACGTTGCCCGCCTTAAGGCCTACAAGGAGCGCCTCGTTGTCTTCCCTCGCAAGGGCGCCAAGCACCCCAAGGCTGGCGACAGCAAGGACATCGACCTCAGCAACACCAAGACCGTCTCCAGTGTTGCTGCTTCCCTACCCATCATCCACGTTGGCGAGGGTATCTCAGAGATCAAGAAGAGCGATATGCCCACCCCCATCGAGGGCGGTGCCTTCATTGCCCTCCGCAAGGCCAGAAGCGATGCCAGACTGAAGGGCATACGGGAGAAGCGGGCCAAGGACAAGGCCGAGGCCGAGGCCAACAAGAAATAGACGCGGAAACACAACGGATGAAAAGCCTTAAGGGAAAACTGCACGGGAGTACTACGGACGCTCATGTTTTACGGGGTTTTCTGCTTTCACTGGTTGTGTGTTGTTGGTTGCTGGACGGGCATGGTCGGTTGGCTCTTGCGGTGTTGTTCTCCCTTCGCGGCTGCCAACAGCAGGCAGCGATAGTCCATACAAGGGGTAATCAAACATTATATCCGCCTCGATGCTCGCAACCCCACCAAAAGACCCGATCCAGGCGTCATTGCATCTCTCGGTTTTCTTTAGGTCATGCGCAATGGTAAATGAATGGACAAAAAAGAAAGCACAAATCTTACTTCACTCATGCTGATTATTGTGAATGTGTCTTGAATTGCACTCTTGCGTCTTTCCTGCACAGGTCGTTTTCTCACGACTGTCTCCTACAAAGTTTGTGGCGTTTTACGCGGAGCCCATGTGTAAACGATTACATGTCATACATACACCAAGATTTTTGATTATAAACGCATCGCTCATGCATATAAATTCAACATCATCGTCTATATACTAATTCCCATCATTGCCTAACTGTTGGCATCAATACTCTCGACTCCATCCCTATCACGCAATAACCGCTCCCCACCCTCCCGCAGAAGTCTCTCAAACGTCCCTTTAGCATCCTCTGATAACTCCTCCGGACACCGCTGTAGTAGCTCCGCGACTAGAACGAGTGCATTCTCAGCGTCAACGTCGCGCGTGCTACCTTTCTGGGCGGGCGTTGGTGCTTGTGCTTCGAGACTAAGAGCGGCTAGTTTTGCAATCTCTGTAGATGATGACGCGCCAGATGCGTTTTCTGATAATGGGGGTTGTGCCTGTGACGAAGAAGTGCTTTGCTCCACTGTTACGGTATCGTTAATGACCTTTACTAACCCGCTGGCATGCGCGACGGCTGCCGCGCCCTCTGGACTACGCGCCATCAGCGCGAGTACGAAGAGTAGCTCCGATCGGAGGGCGGGGAACTTGGTTTGTTGGCCTAGGCGGAGCATGACGTCTGTGATTGTGTTGTGGGATGAGTAGAAGTCCGCGAGGGACGGGAGTGAATCCTCTTGCCTCGTAGTGGTGGAGGAGGCGGGGGAGGCGGATGTTGACTTGGGATTGGGAGAGTGTAGAACACGGCATACGGCTGTTATGGCTCTTGCTGACTCCATTTGCGTGGGCTCTTGGTCCGAACGCTTGTTCAGGTCTATAAGTGAGTGCAGCTTCGAGCGCTGGGATGATGAGTCCACTGAGATGATACGGTGTACGTTGGTGGGACAGTTTACGAGGAGGAGTCTAGCGAGAGAAACAGCGTCGAACTGGACTTGGGTTTGGGTGTCGAGGTCCCAGATTTGCGGGAGTACTTCTGCTTCTAACAGTCCTGCATCGCCGAGTATTGCCTTATTTTCAGCTGGGATGGCGAGGTTCTTCAGAAAACTGAGAGTAGAGTGTAAGAGGCCTGCGTCGACGTTGTTGGGATCGGATAGGACTGTGATGAGTGGTTTGTGGATGGCGCGCTGCTGGACGAGGTAGATGCATTTCTCGTCCGATCGAGCAATGTTGCCCAGCGCGAGACACGCTGCTGATCGCAGTTGAATGTGCGGTGACGAGATCCAGTCTTGTAGTGTCTGGACCTCAAAGCCGTCTAGGGAGCATGATGAGGCGAATAGAGGGTGCGCAGACAAATCGGCCAGCGTCGCAGTGAACACGGTTTGAACTTGTTTAAGCTGCGCTTCGCCGTCGGGCCCGTCTTCGGAAACGTCTATATTGTCACATGTCGTGTAGAATGTTTTCAGTATGAGATTGATGGACCCCGGTGTTTCCAGGAATGTCTGCTGGTATTGTTCCTGGGAGAGGTAAGTCAAAGCTACAGACGCCTGTCCAAGGAACTCCTCCGCGTCTATTGGTGAAGGCTGATCATTCGCTAAACTAAGCAACACGAATGGAGTAGCAGGATGTACTAGATTCGCCTCGGGCTCTGTATTGGATGTTAACTGGCCGTTTCTCGACTCCATATTCCTGGCGATATTGGGTCCCTTCTTACCTTGAGTGGCAACAAACCCAAGTAATTTGCAAATGTAGCTCATCAATGGAGCCGCATTCTCCAGCCTAGGGCTGGATATAAGGCTGACAAGCTCGGGATTTATACCAGCTTGATAGATAGCTTTCTGCGCAGGTTCTATCATCACGTCAGTCTACATAGACAGATCCCAACTTCGCATGTAGTCGAGCCCTACCGTAGTCAACGCTTATGTTGAATAAGACGGGTACCACAAACGGCAGGACGGAATCATCGTTCAGCAACGACACAAGGGTTGGAAGACATCCCGAGGTGACAAGCTTGGCTCTGTTCTCATCTGGAACCAGGTCAGCGGCCAATTCGGTTCCTGTTGGTGAAATTCCCTTACTCACTTGTATCGGCTGACGAGTTGCCTATGATGCGCAGGCATTGGACAATGAGCGTCGACCGTAACCCCTGTGTCGACACCACGGCGCAAAAGAACTCAAGAAGCCCTGACTCGCCTAGAGGCACCCTATGTGACTCGACACGAGCTGCATCGCCAATCTTTTGGGCGAGGAGATCTAGCTCTGGTGATTCGGGCTGCGTCTTCCACAGATTCTGGGCTATATCAGCCACTTGCCCCAGAACTTTAGTCTGCTGTGCCTCGTCTTCGGGCAGGCTGCCGATGAGCTGGTCAATAGAGCCGGACATATTGGACCAGCCGAAACGCGCTTCCAATTACATCTGCTTTTTCGATTGTGAGAATTTGTATAATGCGTAGGAAGATGAGTGAGGCTGCGTTTTGACGAGTACGTCAAGTACCTTCCTAGATAGAACGGATGTACAAATGGGGGATGAGTAGAGATGCAGCTAACTGCATAGTCCTTGTTGATGTCCATGCATCTATGAGGTATATGTATATATAGAGAGTGAGGTTGCTGGGCGAGGAGCTGATGATACTATTACTCGTGCCCCTTATTACACTCTAACCTCGAACAGGAGGTGTCGGCGGACCAGAATCTTTGATGGTTCGATACTGAGGAGAAATTTTCAGGCCAATAATTTTTGTGCAGGTTTGTGTTTTTATTTAGATTGCCTCTGATTGTATTCCCAACCCAAGCGTGTGGCTCTCATTGCGATTGGTGGTCATGTCTCGTTTGTATTACTTCCATCTCGCAAAAATCTTATGTATCCACGCTCGTGACCTGATTACTGATATTTTGAGGTTCGGGGTATATAGAATTCTTGTGTTCAGGAACTGTCATTTACAAATATTGGATGCATTTTGGCGAACCTACGCAATGCTGCGGTTAGAACACGAAGCGGGAAATTCCGTGGTAGAAATATGGAATAATGTCTCAGAAGCTGGACCCTTCACAGTATTACTATAGCCCAAAGTGCTTCCAAATGATTTGACCTGATCAACCAAAATGAAGGGATATTAGTCAGGATATGACCAAAACCCGATATACCGAAGAAGCACCATTTCTCCTAAGGGCGTAGAAGATGATTATCATCTTTCCAAGTAGACTCTTTATCTTCTCAAGTCTTTTGAAAACACTTCTGAAGGGAGGAAAGTAGGTGACAAGTGCGCAAGGAGTTCATCTATGATCCGCTGACTTACAAGAAGAGATCATAAGAGCTAGTATGGAATAATCAATGCGAAATACATCTGGGAAGGAAACGTTTCACGGATTGTTGAGATACTGAAATCACCATACCTTGAGCATGATATCAGCGCGATATGATTGCGCTACAATCCCACTCCCACCGCCGCCCCTTGCTTCAAACTTCAGATATAAACCTTGCATCCAACATTCGAGCTACTAAGCACAAAGAAACTTTACGTTATGAATACTACGAGTCAGTACTCGAGAATTACTAGCCAAACATGTACTGGGTAACAAGCTTTGCAACCACATGTTACCGTAGTCGGGGGCCGAGGGGTTGCTATGAGGCATATTGTTTTGGAGATGTCCCCAAACGAGGTCTTTCCTTTCCTGGTAAACGCCAAGCGATAAAGTTTAACACGCATCGCGGATTTCGGGACCACTGTCGAGAGACCAGATTTGGACCAGGTATTGAGAAACCAGGTTTGGCGACCAGCTACTGTACGGTACCTCGAGCGCACGACCGCGATCAGCAAGTAGATCAACATCCTCGCAGCAATACTCAGCATATTTTGGGTGTTATCTCGTGAAATGTGCGTCCCGTAACCATTCTGACTAATTAGAGCTGCTAGCTCTCCAAGTACCCTTACAGTTATCTTCACTCCAAACACGCTGATTCGTCTAACACACGCGACCTGCTATAAATGAAGCGAAAGGTGGAGATCGAGCGGCAAACTGGCCGGAAACGTGGCAGGCCACACGGTTGACCACCTTCCCGACCCATGGGCCTGAGCCGTGGTATCGCAAAACTCAGGGTCTAGGTTGACGATGAATTTGTCAATCAAGGTAGCATCAACACAATGCGATATAAATTTGGATAGAAAATAACAATCACCAACTCATAGCTAAAGATGATGCGTGTTCCAGTTTTTCTACACCCGTGATGCCAACCTTCATCCGCTGTTCAATTGCGTATCGAGACTTCTTCAGTTTGACTCTATTCTACTCGGAAAGAATCATGTACGACAAAAAGGTCTTGCTCGTCCTAGCTACACTGGTGAATACGTCCCTAGCGACGTATGCCAACACCGAGTGCAAAAGCTTGATAGGTGATCTCTTAGCGCGTGGGCCGACGGTCCCCGCGCAGATCGAGTCTGCACTCTACGGCCAAGCCACAGGTGCGCCGGGCGACGACATCAGCTTCAACGATCCCAGCGACCTCCTACGCCACCCGGACGTCTACGTGAAGCAGATCTGCGCCGCGGCCGACAAGTTACCCGCGTCGTTATTACCTGATTTCGCGACGTGGGGCTCGACGCTTCTCGAGTTCGCTAGCATCGAGATCTCGACCTACGACGCCGCCGTCACGCAGTGTGTAGCCACGGGCACTGCGGCGGCGTCAATTACTAGCTATCTCCACTCGATTGTCAGCCAGCCGGATCGGCTCTGCCAACCCACGGGCACGGCTTCCATTACAGCCGCCCCGGCGGCGACAGCGTCAGAGAGCAGCACGGGCCTCCCCAGTACTTCGGTCCCCGTTGCTGGGGCTGGTAAGCCCACAAGCGCAATGGTGGGCGCTGCCGCTGCTGTGGGCGGCCTTCTCGGGGTTGTTGCTCTGCTATGAAGAACAGTAGGGGGCCAGGAAGCCGGCTTGACGAAACACGCCTGCCTTCATGTACATACTTTGTATATACGGTATATACGAATGTTTGACGACAAAAGGCCTTCTCTTTGAATTGGGTCTTGACGGATAGACAGACAACTGGAAATACACAATGTTGAAACAATAAACCGTACCATGAACTCTTTGTTCCCACAGACTGTTGTTGCCTGCCGCATTGTAGGTCTAAGCTCAGGCATCCACAAGCTTGGACTGTAGCTAGGCCAAAGCATACCTAGCTCAGTACTGCTAGCCTACCTTTCTGCCGAGCCCCACCGCTTCCAGATCCTCTATATATATCTGCCTCGTCCTCCCTCCTCTTGACTGTTTCTCTTCTCTTTTTCTTCTTCATACTTACCTTGGAGGGAGAGAAGGGGGCTCAACAATCCCCATCCTCAGGGCTGGCGGGCCTGCATTGCACATCGTGGTCGCCTTCCGCCTTTTGTCGATGCCTCGTGTGTCCCAATCTCCGCAATTTTTGATATTTGTTCTTTCGTTTTCATTGCAGCCGTCACTGTACGTGGTGGTGTGAAGAAGACTGACGTGTTTTGTAATCTTGCACTTGGTAAGAACTTGGAATAAGACTACTTGTCGATCTACTGCTCGGTCATTGACTAGATTCTATGGCTGACATCACTGTTGCCGGCAGCGTAGGGCAGACGACTGCAACTGGAACTGGGAGGATTACTCGGACATCTTGGGCTTTGTGACATAGCTCAGCAAAAAGAATCTCATCCCGTATCACGCGTGTAGATGGTCCTGTCTAGGCATGATAGGAATCGCACGGTTGGTATGAATCGAAAGCTGCACCATTCTCGGTGTTGGGTCACCTTAGGTGCATCTTGAATGTTTGTTTGCCTACGCGAGAAAATTTTCGTCCCGACTCATCTCCGGCAGCTGTGCTACAGCTAGTGCCGTAAATTATTCATTCTACTTTGTTGCCATTAGAGTGAATGGCATGGAAACCTCCATTGACGAGACATAATTTACAAGAATCTAGGTATACACATTTTGTGCATATCAACTACTATGGACTGACCGTTCTATCTCGACCTGTCCCGTCAGTAACAACTGAGTCGAACATGCATCACATTTATGATGGAGTACATGCAGCTAAATACTCTAGACTACGCACAGACTGAGATAGTGTTATCTATGATTGGGAAAAGAAAGCAATCTCTGTTATTCTAAGGCAAACAACTACACAAACGGATATCATTCAATCGCGGAAAGATGATCAGCCACCAACTCCGGCGTCCAGTCCAGTCCAATCCCATCGTGATTCATGAATTGTGAAAATGACGGAAATAGTCGCTAGAAACCAATCCACATAGCCCCAACGCCATGATCGAAAATATAAACAAAAAGGCCAGTAAAGAATGAACACTGTACGAGTAAACGCGCAGCAAACGCCTAAAGTCGTCTATCACCGCAAGAACCCCATCTCCTTCCAACTGCGAACATAAAGCCTTATCACATCCTCCTCAACAGGTCCACAGCCCGCCAGCGCGGGGGAATGCTCGCGAGTCCTCGCTGTATCGAGGAGTAACCCGCCACAAGACATGCGCACAAAGTTATCCTCGAGGAAATCGATCAGTAGAATAGCCGGGTTATCGCCCTCGTGTTCGCGGGCGCCGATGTCCTTTGTATGCTCCTTGACTCGTTGGATCCATTCGCGCAAGGGAATGACGCTGTCCCGCGGGATATCCATCGCGGCCGCGAGGATCGACAGCGTCTCCTGCCAGGGCTGTCTGATCGGGTTGTCGACGTGGTAGACTGGATGCGGCTGCTCGGCAGAGAGCAGGTCCACGAGAGTCGCGGCGACGGTGTCCACGGGGGTCCAGGAGAGCGGACCGCGGAGATCGGGGAGGGCGGCGAGCGTTTGTGAGGATTTGAACAGGAACGAGAGATGTTCCATCGGGTTCCAGTACCCGCTGGAACTCGACCCGGCGATCTGTCCAGGTCGTACCACCATGGCCCGGAAACGGTCGGGGTAGCGGTGCAGCGTTGCGTCGAGCATGAGTTCACAGATGTATTTAGCATCGCCGTAGCCCGTTGGGAGCACAGACTCGAGGCTCCTGCGTTCCTCGAGAACGCAGGGGTTTCCTGTCCAGATCGGCCAGTGCCCTACCGTCGCGATAGAAGACACGAATTGGAAGGTGAACTTCTTCCGGCCCGCTGGTTGTCGGCTCGAAACTATTCCTGCGACGTCTAGTAGGTTTTGCATGATCTGTAGTTGTGGCTCGAATCGTTTGACGGGCCATTTGGCGTTCATGAGCCATGCATTGTGGATGATGTGGGTGGCGTTGGCTAGTATGAAATTGTATTCCGCATCTGATAGGCCTAGTTGGGGCTTCGATAAATCCGACTCGTACACATGTAGTTTGTCGATAGTGCTTTGAGGGAGAGCGATTCCTTTCTGTGAGAGAGCCTGTAGTTGGCGGTCTGTTGCTGTTATCTCAAGCTTGCTACGCCGATTGAGACAAATCACACCGGCGACGTCCGTGCGACTAGCCAGAGATACGACGAGGTGTGATCCCAAACTTCCTGTAGCTCCGGTGACGACCACGTAGGAACCGGAATCGGAGCTGCCACGCATGGCGGCGCAATCGGCCGTCGCCTTTTCCAAAAGGCCATCGAAGCCATGCGTGAACTGCCGTACGTATCGATCAATAACGGCTTGCCGCGCTACAAGGTCAGCAGACCGATTCGAAGAAGTAGGAAGAGGGGTCTCTAGTCTTTCGCACCTCGGGCCCGATGCCATCGCAATAATCAGCTTCTCCTTCTTGTTCTCCGGTCGTTGGCCATCAGTCCAGTCGACGTGTCCATAGCCAACTGATTGAAGGTCCTGTTTCCATCTCAACTCATCAGCAACAGCGTGGGTGCGACCGTCATCGAAGAACCACCAGCCCTCAAAGAGCCCAAATATCATATCGACCCAGTAAAGGGTGCCGGTCATCTCGAGCATCATAAGGAAACCATCAGGGCGTAATAGCTTGCGCATGTTGGCAGTTGACCCGCAAAGACTGTGGGTCGCGTGGACTGCGTTGCTAGCGATGATGATGTGTTGAGTGCCCTCTAGGTCGGCGGCAGGCGCTTTCTCAATGTCGTGGGTTCGGAACTTCATGAACGGGTACGGCTTGAATCTCTTCCGTGCGGCAGCAACAAAGGATGGAGCCAGGTCAGTAAACGTGTACTCTACAGGGATGTTCAGCGTCGCCAGGAGAGGGACGAGCCAACGAGTGGTGCCACCAGTACCGGCGCCCATCTCGAGGATCTTGAGCGGACTGCCGGCTCCATGCAACTTCGAACCCAAGCGGCTGAGGAAATCCTCCATCTGCCTGTAGAAAATGCGGTTCAGAGGCCATTCACCATACAAGCCCGACACGAGTTCACGGCCCTCGGGTGTGCCAAACACGAGCTTGATACCATCCGTCTTGCCGAGCAAAACTTGCGCTAGGTTAGAGCCAGTGTAGAATGTCAGCTTGTCGGCCGTATTTTGGTCCGGAAAGCGCTGGAGCAGCTCTTCTAACACCTGCTTGCTAGTGGCGGAAGGATAGGGCAACCCCGTGCGTGTGATGTGTGTGTCGTCAACAATGACGAGCTGTGCTTCTGCTAGCATCTTGTAAAGGTAATCTACTAGTCGGCTGTGCTCCTTTGGGTGCGAGATCCGCGGGAACTTTTCATTAGGTGCAGCATCGCGAAGGGGTACTCCAAGTTCTTCCAGCGCCTCCAGAGTCAACGCGATGCACATCTTCGTTTGCAGCGGCATCACGGTATCAACATAGTTTGTTTGGCCATATTCAGCGATGCGCTCGTCAGTCAGTGCCTTTGTTTCGTTGAATGCTTCCATCACAGTAGCGAAAGAGAGTTTCAACTCGCCGCCACCAAGATCGAGCTCTAGTTCATCTCGGGGCGTTGTTCGGCCCGTCGAGGGACCATGTGTCGAAGAGGCGATACTTTGTCTATCATCAGACTTTCCACTGCTGCTCTCCTCCCCATCCGATATGTAGTCTCTATCATCGCTAGCACCACTGGCAACTGCCACGGCCTTTTGTACGCATTTGATCAAACCAGGAATATCAATAATCTCCATGAGCTCCTCTTCAGGTAGTGTGATCTTGAACGCTCCTTCGATCTCGTGGGCCATTTCCATTCCCATTAGGGAATCGATACCCAGATCAGGTAGCATACTATCAGGCTTGATCTCGTGCATTTCGAGCCCTGATAACTCTGCCAAGATCTCCTTGACCTTCCCAGCCACATCAGGTTTAGGAGATCCCTTCTTTGCTTTATTCAGGGCGGGTATCTGCAATCCTCTTGGCGCCGATGTTGAGTGCAGCGGTTGGCTTACTGGTGCTTCAGCTGCTAACGATGATTCGGTAGAAGACACCACAGTCGTCGAGGACTTCTGCGCGAGCCCGGGGGTGAGACGTGTCAGTAGCTTCTGCATAGTAAGCTTAGCCACCTTAACAAAGCTAACACCCAGGATTGCCTCGACTAATGAGCCGTCACTGACGTCGTAGACGAAAACATCTGTTAGGAATGTCTTGTCGGAGGATTGGTGATGAGAAGCGAGTACATGATAGGCATCTGGCTGCGCATCACCTTGTTGAGTCTTTGGTGAGCGTATCCATCGTTCGATGCCCGTCGCTAGGAAGATGTCGGATGGAGCTCGCCCGGTCATGCAGTTCACGTATATACCACCTACCTGGCAAACAGCTTCAGTCATAAACGCCCTATCAATGGCCGCGGGCAGCGTGTTAGGCTTTCTGGTAACATATCCGGCAGAGTAATTTCCGTGCGCGACAAGCTTCTGCAGCCCGCGATATTCCTCAGAGTACTCAACGATCTCAGAGAAAATGTTGTAAATGTTTCGGTGAGAGAGAATCTCGTCAACGTCGCCGCTACTCATCATCTCCATATACCGTCGGTGGTTCATGAATCGCTCGAGACGCGCAAATTCAAGCCTGAGTGATACATCATCAGCGGCCCGGAATTCCAGTCTACCCGTGGTATGCATGGCTTTGGCACTACCACTGGAACCATCAGTGCTGAATATCTGGAAACTCCATGATCTCTCGGATCCCTGTGCTCTCTCCTCAGTCTCGATAAATACTTGGCGTGCAGAGTTGATGCAGAGAGGCGACTGATTCTCAACGAGATGGACCTGAGGCTGTAGAGCAGCTGCCTCAATATCAGAATGAATGCTACGGACGGCTTCGATAACAAGATCAAGTTGCACGATACTAGGACAAATGGGCGCTGTCTGAGCGATGATATGTCCCGCGACATACCTGTCGTACAGGGGGATCATGGTGTTTATCCGGAACTTTGCAAGCCGGTTCTCACTGTCTTGGTAACCGAGGAATGTAAGCAGGGTATCGGGCAGCTTCTCTACACTTGTCTCAACCTTGGGTGCTTCTACGACTACTGTCGTCTGAGCTGGCGCTTTCAATTCTAACCAGTGCCTTGAATCATCGAACTGATATGGGGGAAGGAGAAGTGGTGTGTGCTTTGTTGACTGCATGGAACAATGGGACCAGAACTGTGCAGGCAATCCAGCCTTCCATAGACCGACCGTAGCATCGACGAGGTTGTTCCATCCGTTGTCATTGGTAATGTTCATGGCTTGAAAATGAGACGCGCTTGGATTATTCAAAGCTTTACTAGCCATTGACGTAATTGTAGAAGAGGAACCTGCCTCCAGGTAGATAGCGCTAGGATAACGCTGAGCGAGACGCTGCAACGCGTGGTTGAAGAAGACGGGCTGGCGCATGTGCTCGGGGACAAACTTGGCCGTGAACTTCCCTTGCATGGGGAGCTCACTTGCGCGTTCAATAGGGATCTTGGGCTCACGGAATGTCAGGTCCTGCGCATTCTCCTCTAGACGACTCATCAGTGGATCAACTAGGCCACAGTGGAATGCGTTGGTCACATTCAATTTCTTGACGCGAATCGTATTCGTAGTTTTGGGCATCTCGGCAACAGCATCTCCAACGGCGTCGATGGCCGCCTCAGACCCGGCAAGGGTAAAGCTACGGGGGCCATTATAGCAAGCGATTGAGGCGGCCTTGCTGCTCTCCGTAGAGCTAGCAGCAACATCAGCCAGCAGCTTTTCGACTGCTGACAGCTCCGACTCAACGGCCATCATGGCACCCTTCTCGGGACTCCAAGAATCCTGGATCAGAGTTGCGCGGCTGATGATCATCTTCAACGTGTCTTTTAATGAAAGTACTTGAGATATGCAAAGTGCAGTAAGCTCGCCAAAGCTATGTCCTATGACAGCACTAGGTTGAATACCCGAATCAACCCAGCTTCTGGCGCAGGCATATTGACTGGCGAATAGAGCTGTCTGTAGTTTGACGATGTTGGTAATGGGGGAGCGTTCGAATATGGCTGGGAAAATGCTATCAATGCCGAGGGAGCGGACTATGGCGTCAACATCATCTAGGTGTTTTCGCAGAAGTGGGACAGACTCATATAGATACCGATCTAGGCCGACGTATTTGGAGACTTGACCGCCGAAGCACAGTATGACCGGCCTCGTGTTTGTATGCGCTAAGGACGTGATTCCATCCCGTCCGTACTGGAAGGCTGCTAGTTTTTCCTGTAAGTCGCCCACCGACTCTGCACTAAGAACCAAGCGCTGATCAAGCCCACGGTTAGACTGGCGGGCCAAATTATATGCAATGTTCGCAATAGAGAGATCCTCCTGTGTCGTTTTCTTTAAGAATGTTGTGAGAGCTTTGGCATATCTCCGGAGGCTCTGATCATCAAGACCACAAAGCCAGAAAGGATACTTCAAGCCAGAAGATTGCGGTCGAGACAAGGCACTGTTGTCCCTCTTGTGTCTAGCAGCTAATGGCGATTCTGTAATCACAAGAGAAGCATTGGACCCGGATGCACCGTAGTTGTTGATAAGCGCTGCGCGGAAACTCGTATCCCAGGGAAGTAAGCTCGTGGGCACAATCATGTTATCTGCTGGTGTTGCCTTGATGGCAGGGTTGATGGTATTGAAACTGGCTTGCGCCGGGATAGCGCCTTTGTTCATCATCAGCAACACCTTGATCATCGATATAATTCCGGATGTACATTCAATATGACCAACGAGACCTTTCACGGAGCTAATTACCAGAGGCTTCGAGCGGGCGGAACCACCAAGCACTTGTCTGATGCTATCGTATTCTGCTGGGTCGCCCACAGCGGTGCCAGTGCCATGGGCTTCGACAACAGAAATCTGGTCGGGAGTGAGCCGAGCCTTTTCCGTCACTTCGCTAAAGAGGTTTGAAAGTGACGGCACGTTGGGAACAAATATGGGCGTGCAGTTCTGATTCTGCTGTACGGCTGTTCCAGCCACAACACCCAATATCTGTAGTCGAATTAGCGAGCGAGCATTTGCATACATGAAAAGAAATTTGGGCAGTCTAGGGGCTAGTTGAAGTAATACAAGAAGACTTTCTCTCGAATGATTCCAGTATCGACACGCAATGAAAGGGGATGGAACACTCTCAGATACTAACCTGGTCGCCATCCGCCACCGCTGCGGACAGCTTCTTTAGGAAGACAACACCCACACCTTCACCTCGGCAATAACCGTCAGCCTTGGCATCAAAAGGTTTGCATTGACCGGTCGTGCTTAAGAAGGAAGCACCAGCAAGGTTTTGAAACCACAGCGGACTAGTCATGACATGAGTACCTCCCGCTAGAGCGGCCGTACATTCGCCACTGATGATAGCGCGGCAACTAAAGCCACATGGATTAGCATCGTATTTCGAAAAGGGCGGTAGCAGAAGCTATTTCAAGTTTCTAGCTTCGCACGAAGTTGTAGAAGGTGCAAAACCCCCATGATCTGTCATGAATGACGGGATGGGAAGGAAGGGTTGGTGGTTACTCACGCTTGATGTACGGCCACGGCGGATGAGGAGCAGGCTGTGTCTATGGTAAGACCGGGCCCAGTCCAGCCAAAGTAATGACTGACTTTCCCAGCCACGAAGCCTTGTAAGTTTCCAGTTGCAGAGAAAGCATTCGGGGCATGGCAGGCGATGTTGTTCTCGTAATCAGTCGCACACAAGCCGATGTAGCACCCAACGCGCTTATCCGGGTCGGGGGAACGGAAATAACCCGAATGCTCTACGGCCTGATATGCAATTTGTAGCAGCAGTCGCTGCTGAGGATCCATAGTTGCGCTTTCCCTAGGGCTTTTCTTGAAAAACTTGTGGTCGAACTTGTCGGGGCCATCGATTAGGTTGGCAAACCATTTTCGCTTCTCGTCAACGTCACGGAATGGCGTCTTATTGAATGCGATGCGGTCCTGGGGCACCTCCCGGTGTTGAGATTTGGCCGCACAGAGCAAGTCCCAGAATTCCTCTAGGTTGTCGGCACCGGCCACCTTGCATGACATGCCAACAACGGCAATATCGTTGTCTGTAATGGCTCGCTGGTCTTTCGACACATGACCCATAGAGTCCTCTATATCAGCTAGGTGAACGATCTGGCTGCTTATAGCGCGCATGTGTGTAGGTGGTACACAGCGACCGAAGCCGAAAGAAATAAAAAGTGAATCTTTGTTGGCCAAGGATTGTCGGGCGGCGGCGAGGGTCTGGTGCCACTCAGAAGTCTTCGTCAGGATAGACTCAAGGGCATGCTGGTGCAGACGCCCATGTGTAAATAGCTCCCCTTGAGTATTTGAGCGCGCCGGGGTAAGCGTTTTGGAAACATCGGGGAATTGGAACTCCGGGTTCGTGTCGCAAAACTCCAAAATAGAGGTCATCAAAGCCTGGTGACAATCGGTATGGAAACGTCCATAAAGTTCGAGCTCTGAGGATATGAACCCAGCGATCTTTAACCGCTGATCAAGAGCTCGGATATGTGATGCTGACGTGGTTACGGTGGCTAGATTCTCGTCGTATTCGACGGACACGTATGTCTAGGATCGGAGCGCACGTTAGATGCAGGTTACTCTATTTAACAACCACGCAAATACAAGAGCGGAAACAGAAAATAAAGGGAATATTGATAGGATTAGGGAAGAAAGACCCGAAGGTCAAAAGGTTGAGAGAATTGGTCTTACATCTGGGAACTCCTTGATGACGTCTATGAACTGTTCCTTGGTCTGCGTCGAGCTCCAGCCGGCGCGGAGCGACTTGGAAACATTTAGGTCAGAAGGTGCTTCTCTGGCATCAACCACCATGCCAACTAGCAAACCGAGTCTTATGGCAACGGCACCATAACGCTCGAAATCGGCCTTATTCGCGGAGGCGGAAACCGCGAAGGCGCTCAGAAGACCAGTACAAAATCCGACCGTCCCCCGATGACTCTTCCATATCTCATCCACATTCACTCCAGCATGTTGGAGAAACTCTGTGTATTGGGTAAGGTGATATATCACAACCAGTGGTATAAGCACTTTGTTGGGCAAGGGGTAAGGTGTCTCGAGCGGTCGTCCCAATCGAATGGCTTCGGCCATATCTAGGACTTGTCTATATCCCGAGTCGTCTTGAAGGCTGGGGAGAGCATTCGAGATAGTAGTCCATAATTGTGGTAACTTAGAAACCAGGTTGAGAATCCAAGTATTGTGAGCGCTGCTGACGACAGCCTTTCGCACTCGGGCAACTTGTGCGGGATTGCATGATAGTGAAAGAGGACCGAAAATGAGGACGGAGGGATGGCTCAAAGTAGAGCTTAGAACATCATGGATTTCCGTCATAGTCACTTTTTCGTTGATTTAGATAACAGCCGGGTGAGTGTTAATAACCGGTTGGGGAGAGATTCCTTTCTGAACGGAAGGAGGCTTGATATATGAATAAATAGTCTGTGAAGAGGTAGACTGGCGCTCACAGGATACGGAGAGCAAGGATGCCTTGATAAGAGCATAGGCTTGGTTCTAATTCAACCATGATTCTCGATATTGAGCAGCAAACAACACGATATAATAACGAGCAGTGCGGCTGATCCTGCTGTAGATGGTTTACATAATCCAATGCCTGCGAGTAGCGACAGCATCGCTCTCTCGCTCAGATTGTCTAGGCAAATTGTCAACAAGAACCAATGGCCTTCGGTGCCGGGGCATTTCGGTATCGTGAGCTGTTCCGGCTGTCCCCAGAGAATTCGGAGCTTCTCAACCCCATAACAATTCGTTGAATTGTAACCAACCACTGAAAAGGCAGACAATGGTAAGCAGAAACAAGCTCAGACCCAAACCACGAGGCATATTACATGTGTGCAAGTACAGCGAAGTTGCGGGAGCTGCGTCGGCAAAGGCGCATAGCATCGAGTTTCCCCGAGCCGAAGCGATATGGTATGTACTTGACGATGTCCACGATGAAGTCCTATCATTCCTAGCTCCTTTTCCAGCCATGGATTCGAATGAATCTATTCTAGCTTCTGTCTGACAGACGTCGAACAATCTGTAGTATTGGTGGTTCACCTGCAGTGGCGTAAGGCTGTGGATTCCCCGAACCCTCCGTGAAGGATTTCGGTACGGGGTTTTTACATGGCCTAGCTAGCATATGACATGAGATTCGCAATGTGCCGAATTCAATGGTTCCGTGATATGCCGGTCTGGAAAAAGATAGAGGGACTAAGACAATAGGTTGTCATAATGGATTGATGTTGTCGTGTGATGTGGCTCGATGAATAATTATGACTTGATGGAGATGTAGAAAGTTGAGCATTCGAAATGAACTATCCCGGGTTTATTAGAGCTCAATGAGCCCTACTTTATCAGGCAATATTCAACATCTCTTCGATGCTCAGCCCAATTCCACTAGAGCTCTATTGACTTATTTCACATTGTCTTGTCCCGATTGTCGCAATTTTACACGAGGATTCCAGAACTTGTAATCATGAGTGATATAGTGGACTCAAGCTCGACAGGCCCGGAGCCCGAGATCATCATCGTAGGAGGCGGCATCATTGGACTAGTGCTCACCATCGGCCTCCTCCGTGTTGGTGTTAAGGTCAAGGTCTACGAGCAAGCCCAAAGTTTCCGTGAGATCGGTGCCGGTATCGCCTTCACGGCCAACGTCATCAGATGCATGAATCTGATTGATCAATCAATCCCCGTCGCATTGCGATCGAGCGGATCTGTTGCGACATCCAATGGTGGCGCCGAAGACCCCGACGACTACCTCCGCTGGATTGACGGATACGATCGACACCGCGAGGATCCCCGCAAGCAGCGATTGTTCTACAAGCTGAGCGCTGGTCCACGGGGCTTCGAGGGCTGCCGACGTGACCAGTTCCTCGAGTCCCTTTGTAAATGCATTCCTCCAGGTGTGGTCGAGTTGAAGAAGCGTCTCGACACGATCGAGGACCGAGGTGAAGGCCAGAAGCTCCTGCTCACTTTTCGAGATGGTACCACTGCCGAAGCAGACACAGGTATGCCTCCAGATGCACATCGTACTAAAAAAGATATTCTAACATGAGAATTACAGTGATTGGTTGCGATGGCGTCAAGTCACGCGTGAGACAGATTCTCCTAGGTGAGGATCACCCGGCTTCGCGCCCCAGCTACTCACACTGCGTGGCATACCGGACCCTTATCCCCATGGCCCAGGCCATCGAAGCTTTGGGGGAGTACAAGGCGATGAACCAACACAACCACATCGGACCGAACGCAAATCTGCTACACTACCCTGTCGCTAATAACACGATGATGAATGCCGTAGCCTTCGTCCGAGATCCCAACAAGTGGCCTGATGACTCGCAGACAGTGGCCGTGGGCACGCGAGATGAAGTCAAGGCGGCGTTCGAGGGGTGGTGTCCGCCGGTGCGTGACCTCATCGAGCGCTTTCCTGATACGATGAGCAAGTGGGCTATCTTTGATCTCTGGGAGTACCCAGTCCCCAAGTACAATAGCGACCGGCTATGTCTGGCCGGCGACGCAGCACATGCGACAAGCCCCCACCACGGAGCCGGCGCGGGTCAGGGCATCGAAGACGCGCTTTGCCTCACCACGCTGATGAGGGAGGTGGTAACTGAAGTCCGGGCACACCCGAAAGCTAAAGCAAAGGCGCTCGCGGCGGCCTTCCGGACGTACGATGCGGTGCGACGCACACGCAGCCAGTGGCTCGTCAACAGCAGTCGGCGAGTGTGCGACCTGCACCAGCAGACTGAGTGGGGCGACGACGCCAAGATCACCAAAGCTGAAACGGTCTTCGAAGAGATGAAAGATCGCACTTTCAAGATCTGGCACTTCGACTACGAGGGTATGGTGGCGGACACACTAAAGGGGTTCAGACAGAACATGGGATGGGCCAACGGGATCGCCAAGACCAACCTGGTTTACTAGCTCAAAGCAATACAATGCAGGTCATAAGTAGAAGTAGATAGGGTACGGGCCGTCGGGACCACAGGATCCCAGTGCCAGCCGGAGCTGTCCTGAGGGGGGAGTGCATGGCTACTTTTGGTTGTTGGACTAGTTGTTCGGTGTCCGAAGCAATGATCAGGGTCGTAGGGGGCCTGGCCTGACCACGAGCACGGTCTGCAAATTTGACAAATTGACCACGTCCGTTATTTTCGACCACACGACCTGCGTACGATGAAATGTTTTGAGACTATGGTCTAGACTTGTGCTGTAGTCTCATGTCTCTCCGCCATGAAGATGTTGTTAGGAAGACGAGCAGGTGTCGCGGCTACCGGAGACTTAAGCTAAGACTAGTGGGCTAAATAAAGCTTGACTGGCCTGGGCAAAAGCCATTACAGGTAGGGGCCGATCAGCTTGGGCAGAGGCGATTTAGATTAGCTCACATTGTCGTAGAGGTACAGTAGGCGATGCACTAAGTGGTGGAGTTATCTTTTGAGTTCCTCCCGGGAAGCTTGCAAAGGAGCGTCTCTATCGTCGCTAGAGATGCGGAACATGGTGCGCCGTGGGTGAGAAGTCGAGAACGCTAACAGCTAGTTCATAAGCCAACCCGCATTGACATGTATAGACTTATGTGACGAGTGATAAAGAGGGTGCAACGTTGTCAGGAGGACAGGAGATCCTAGTTCTACTGAGCAGCGTGAGACTTGATCATGGCATGAGCATCAGTGGCTCGGGGTGGGACATCTGGAGTTATTCTTCAATCCCGAGTGATGGCTGCATGCACATAGGTAGGTATATGATGATATCATGTATGCACCTTATATGAACATATTTATATAGGTATGTAAGTATGTATCTACCCAATAATTCCGGAGTATGGAGGTGCTGCCTAACCTGAGACCTATTGTAAGCGAGCGCCCAGAACACACCCAGAGCACGCCGTTCAGCTGCCAAAAGCTTGGTGCTCTCTATTCATAGACATGACGCTCACCACCGCCTTGGGTCACATGCGTTACGACTCTGCACTAATACCAAGAATGTCTCATTTCCTAAGACGTCCACCTACATATCCAGGGAGTCCTACTGAGTAGACATGAGGGTATACAACAGGCGCATATAGGTGATATTACACGTGGAAGATACAGGAGCATGTGGTCCTGACTGGAACACTTGGAGTACATGTACAAAAGGGGTTAAGTATCTACAGTAACATATTGTAGGGACCTGTAAATGTGATGAACCCAGGCCTAACTAACGCTTGCCCAGTAGTAATCATCGATTGTTTTCGATGGTCTGATGGTTGCTCAGCATTTGAGGTAAGAAAAATTGCAGACGGGTTAGAGTTGCACAAGTATAGAGAGGCATTGTTGAGATTGACCCTTGTATTATTTTCAATTGTTTTTGTTCTCCCCTTTCTCCAGCCGCTATCCGCAATCCTGTGTTGCTGGTCTGTTTTGTACCTTCCAGTATATACTTTATATGTGAGTAATGGTAGTCATATGTAACTATTTTCAGGTATGTCTCATGATCCGGGTCCGACCCTCAGTTGTCTAAGTGGATGTGTCATGCACTAAGTCTTGTAGTTGTAAAATCCCCGGCCGAGATTGTTGAATTGTTTTATGTCGTTCATCACTTCTCTAATCAATGGCAGCCGCTTCTGTACCGACTCATCCAGCCCCTCATGCGAACTGAGCATTTCCGAGCAAAGGGATAACGGAATTGGCATCAGTGGATGGATCTGTTTCCCGGGAAGGAATGAATGTGGAGTCAGCTATTGACCGCTGAGAGACCAGGGTGATCAGAAATGAGCTTATCGGGATAAAGTTTGCTCACCTTGAACCAATTCACCTGCGACAATTTCTTGGCTATGCTGACCACCTCCTGCGCGGCCAGCGAGGAGCGCCTCGCGTATTCCGCCACGACGAAGGCGCTGTCGTCTGCTGCCGTCGTGGCCGCCTGCATTGCCCGCTCGGCAATGACCGTGACCTGTGAGAAAAGGATGATCGCGCGCCACATGAGGCCAACGAACATCAGCGCTGGGTCGGCGTCCTGCGTGGCTTGAGGGTACTTGAGCGAGAAAGCCGCCATCCTCGGCATCATAACCGAATTGATCAGCTGGTGGCGACCCCAGAAGTCTCGCGGCGGGTTCGGCTGCGTAGCCGCGAGGTGTTGGTGTGCTAGCGCACGGCCCGCCATAGTCGCGACGACGATGCACTCGGTGAAGGGTGACGTTGGCGTAGCGTCGCTCGATGCGAGGGCATCCGCGAGACAGCCTGTGGGCACGTACGCGTCATTTTTGAAAGCCGCCTCGGGCGCAGGAAGCCGGATAATGTTCTGAACATGGACAGAAACCGGCTCCAGTTAGCGATGATAACCAATTTTGAGGGTCAGGGGCCAGGAAAGGTGATCCTCATTTGTTGGTCCTTACCTGTTCGCTGAAGGTGGGCGGTGAGCCGCTTCGGAGGCTCATAAAACGATCGAGGCAGTAAGCCATCCAAAAAGTACGACGCTTCTGTTCCGTCTCAATCCACTGTGCGGAGGCACAATTCGAGTTCAAGTCGTCCGTGTAGCGTGCCCAGTCGAGCTGTATGAGCCGAAAGGCACGCCCAGCACTGATCCATCCGCGGCGAAAGTCGATAAACATGAGCTCGTGGATGGCGAGCAGGAGCCATGCTTGCACATATTCGATCTCAGTAGTTGCCGGACTCGAAGGTCCTTCCTCAGGATCTCTGATTAGCCTCCGCGCCTCGTAGTACAGCGCTTCTCCCATGCCCTGATAATGTGCTGAAGCTGCCGCCGCCGCTGTCCACAGAGTGTACTGTAACCCCAATTGCTGCCTCGTCTTAGTCGTTTGTCGTGCCCAAGATGAGTACCATCCCTGGTGTACTATCGGCATACAAGCGTCAACTCGATCGAAATACAACTGATCTCTGTGGCTGGTTAGGATCACATCACACTTCGTATCATGCTTGCCATGTGCTCCCGCACCTAAAGTGTACTACCAAAACCTCTATTCTCGCGATGGAATGATATACTTACAGTTCCGCCTGCATCAACGTCGACACGTTGGTTGTGCAGAACCCGTTGGGATCTTCAAAGGCCGCTAGGGTGGCTCGAGTTTCGAGGGAAATCGTGTCATCAAAGGCCAGCGTTGAAGGTGCTGACACCGCGCTGTCGGATCCTGTGGTGGTACTCCCAATGGAAGAGCCGTACGGCGGGGGAATCGTGAGACACACGTCGTGCAATAGATTTTCCGTGTCGGCAGTAGAGAAATCCCACTGCGAGCCCAGTTGTTCTATTTCCGTCGTGAAGACATCGTCTGTCCAACTATCCGCATAGACGGGCTCGACGCCGTCGCTATCGCCTTGCTGTTGGTTGACGGCTCCCTCGAGTGCGGCTGCCACTCACAAACAGTATTAGCTGACCTGGCCGTGTCAAATAATCGAAACGAGATGGGATATACGTGCCGATGCGGGCTTGCATGGCTTTTAAGTAGCCGCGCTTGGGTCCTCGAGGTGCCCGGGTCGTCGTGGTGAAGCAGGCGACGCCAGCGGCGGCACACACACCGCATTGGGGGTGCTGGCGATCACATCGCAGCTTCCTTCGCCGGCACTCCTCGCAAGCGCCACCGGGTCGCTGTCGTGACGGTGTACCGGGTGCCTCGATTGCTGCGACATGATCGTATGCCCCCGTGCTTACCAAGGCTTTGTAAGCTGCGCTGGACAGGGCTTCACGAAGAAATAGGGATGGAAAAAGGAAGGAGTCCACTCATGGGGGTGCGGTGAATCTTGGTCTTGTCGAGTTCACCACTCATGTGGATAACTAATCAACTATATAACATAGATCAAATCTTGGCGATCGGGTGTGTCTATAGCCACGAGCCAAAGAGCGACAATTGCCACAGCAAGCTGAGAGTGGCCACGAAGTTCAGGTCTGGGCAGGTTCGCATAACATCTACGAATTCGAGGCACAGGTCTCCCTATGTAAAAGCCGACGCCAAAGACCCCGAATACGGTATAGCCCACGACCGTTTTATCATAACGGCAAGCTATAAGTAGACCCGAACAACCGCCCCGTGGCCGTCGAAGCAGAGTGTTCTGATCGAGATATGTTCTGGCATACAAATACGGTATGCGTTAGCGTAGGATCGCACACAAGGGCCCTATCATAAGTACTTACCCGGATGTCCATAGTAGTTCGTATATCGGGATAAGCCTACAATTACTCTAGGAAGGTAAGATATGCGTCAGAACTGCTCAGTCATGGCGGCTCACGCCGATAAGCAGAGACTTGAAAGGTAGTTCGGCCTCCCAGTCTTGTCCTTGTTTATCTACCTACCGGCCGAGGAGCCACATGGTGAGCCATAGCTTATAGCTGTTTCATGACGACATAAAGGATTGTGATCCGGAGCCGTGGGAAGCAATCAAGCTTCGCAATCCCCTTTCAGATGTCGTAGGATGGTCAGCAACGTTCCTCTTCTTAGTAGTGATTTTCAAGGTTCGCCGCACATAGGTAGCTCACTACATCTATAGGACCGTGACGCGTTTTCACTAACACAAGGGTACAGGAGCAGTCAACACGGTTACTCGTTCACTCGCTCACATCTGCGCAGATGACAGAGTCCGTGGTGGGGGTGGAACTCTGCGGGCCCGAAGAGAGGGGCTCTAAACAGTGTAGGTCCCAACGATGAGACTCACGAAGGTTCTCGATGAAGCTTCGACTATGGTTTCGCTGAGCGAGGACTAACACCTCCGCCGTCGGCTCTCAGCCCAGTGCGGAGGATGGTCCGATTGCCAAATAGAGATAAATGCTTGGCGACCACGACCGTACGATGCGTATCTGCGAGGTCGTGGCCTAGGCCGTACTTTGCGGCAGGCAGTGGAATATATTTACCGGTTGTAGGGAGAGACAAGAATTACTAAAACATTTCACCGCCGGCAGCATAGCATCCGTGTGGTCCCTAACTTCTAGTGTACGTACGGCTGAAGAGCTGGTCCAGTCGTCGTGAGCCAATAAACCGAATTGGAATAAATTGTTCGATACCATGATTTAAGTTGTTGGTCGTGGTGAGTGAAAGATGTGCAAAGCTCCCTCCGATATGTAAGCCGAATCATATGCATACTGCGGTACTTTGTGATTTGAATATAGTAAAATGGCGTTGTGACACAAGCTGCTCCTATTCACTGCTTGCCTTGGCTCACCTACGACCTGCCAGGGCATGTATGCTACACGTGGACGTAGGGTACACGTGTGAACGCGTGGTAGTATTGTGTGTATACTACTACTACTACTACTACTACCACCACCTGATCTATGTCTCTTGGTTCATATATCTTAGGTACCGGTAACCGAAAGGCCCCTGGCCCCTGACCACCACCATTTGATTCTTATTTCTATCCCCTGCCTGCCTACCTATACCCCTGGTTGAAGCTGGAGCATCGCCCACTGCAAGTTAAGCTGCCTAACTCATATTAGTATATACTATCTCTATCGACTCTGGCTAGGCCTGTGTGATATTTTTATTTTAACGTGTGACTAAACAGTAAGCTAATAGCATTAGAGGGTCTACGATGATAGGCTATACGATACCACTTGGGCATATTCTTAGATAGAAAGCGGGTAAATTAGGGACTGTTGCATAAAGTGTATAGCTTGATGTATAGCTTGATGTGTAGCTCGTAAACGCGAACGAGCAACCAGAGGTTTGGGCTACCACCTACTAGGTAGGTATCTCGATAGAGATCATGAAGTTATGCTAACCTATCACGCGCTCTGTAGGACTGCTTACCTAGACCGTTCCGCATCGCCCGCTCCCAGTCCATACATGGATAAGATATTCACATCTGTATGAATCTTCGGCATATTTCCATAAGCAAGTAAGCGCTACTGCGTACGGTAGAAAGGTGAGACTCTTACGTTACGTAGTGGCCAAATTATTTGCAGTGCTGGTACCGAGGCAAGGCATCTAAGTCATATCATCATGAGATACCTAGTGTAGATACAAGTAATAACCTCAATAAGGTAACAGGACGCGTAGCCTAAAATAGTGACCTGGACAGGGCCCCTAGGGGCAGGGTTTCTGGGTGGGGGGCAGGGCTCAAGCTTTTCACCGTCGACACAAGCCGCGCTAAAATGACCCCTGCGATCCTCCCCTCCCCCGCACCCAGTGGGGGCCCCCAGCACCCTACCCCGGCTTGCCACGCTACCCTAGGGCGCGCTGGGCGCTTGTAGAGGAGTGGGCTGGTGTGGGTAACATGGAAGGTACATGGGTAGGTCCCTTTGCGGGTACATCGCCAACTCTTCCAGTTCTGGAGGTCTTCACGGGTCTGTCATTAGGACTATGCGCATCGCCCAACCACCGCCGCGAAGATGGCGTATATCAGTCGCTGCACAAGTACCGTACCGGGCCAGGGATCCATTCCTTCTGTTCCCTTATGCTGCATGTCAGCCAATCTACGACCAGGTAGGCAGCTAAATATTCCGATATGACTCGAGCCCACGAGGCAGTTCACACGTCGATTGCGACGAATAAGACCGCATCCCCTCACAAACACATCGTGAAGTGGAATCATAGCCATGGAGGCTGATAGTGGCCGGCATCTCATTAGAATACTGGCGACTTTCGATCTGATCTCTGCTCTGTACATGCTTCTACCTTCCTTCAACGACTCGCTAGGATATAGGCTGTGTGTGTCACGTAACTCAAATCTGACGTTGCCCGTCTTACATAAGTTATAACTCGACGATGTGTTCAACCAATCCTTCCGCCCCTCCCCGCGCGGAGAGGCTGTGATTTCACAGCCGGCTCGGAATATCAACGTGCAGACCAAGCTAAGGATCAACAAGGGAGCTTCCGAGCATCTCTGAATCCCCGTCGTGAAGCCGAGTAATCTGCCTCTGCGTTCTGGCTTTGCCACGCACATCACCATGTTCATCATCAAGCAAGCTACTCAGCCCAAACCGCGCGGTGCTCGGGCCTTCGGGCTCGGATAATCTCTTCCAGCAAAGCACCGAATCGACCGTTTTATCTCACCGTTGTTACACCGCGCGGTACTACGCGATGGTTGTTACCGGGGGCATAGACCGGCACTACCTTAGGCGCGCGCTGAAGGTGGCCTCGTGTTGCGAAGCAGATGCTTTAGATCTGTGTTGGATAAGACACTGGCTAAGAGTCGGATACAATATCCAGCATCACGATGTTGTTCAAATGCCCAGGAATTGTCCGCAACTGCCCTCGTCTGGCTTGCACTTTTGCATCACCGTCCGTTACTTCATGCAGTATTGACAGCCATCTCTATCACAACCTACGCCTTTCTGCCCTTTCTCACCCTTCAATCCTCACCCCCCGGCCACGCTTACGCTTACAGTCACGCGCCATCACCATGGCCTCAGGCAATAACACAGCAGCATTCTTGACCGAGGCCAAGGCACACCCGTTCGTGGTGGGGCCCGCTCCTGTCTGGACCCCTGGTGCCGACGAGATCCTCGTCAAGAACGAGGCTGTCGCTATTAACCCTGTGGATGGCAATCTCCAGTACATGGCCATCTACCCACTCAACTACCCGACCGTCCTAGGCCAGGACGTCGCCGGTAAGGTTGTCGCCGTTGGCCCTGGCGTGACCCGCTTCCAAGTCGGCGATCGTGTTGTTGGGCACGCCACCAGCATGATCAGCGGACGGCAGCAGGACGGCGGTTTCCAGCTGCACACCATTCTGCAGACCAAAATGGCTAGCCCGATCCCGGCCAGCATGTCGTACGAGACAGCCGTGGTTCTACCGCTAGGCCTATCGACCGCCGCCGCCAGCATGTTCCAGAAGGACCTTCTCAACCTGCAGGCCCCCCTCGAGCCAGCTCGCCAGCCCAATGGTGAGACATTGCTCGTATGGGGTGGTGCCTCCAGTGTTGGTAGCAACGCCAGTAAGCACACTCTCATGACAGTTAATCGGAATTGCGCGTCGCGTTCCTACGCTGACCTGTAACGTGTCGCACGACAGTCCAGCTGGCCGTTGCCGCCGGCTACGAGGTCATCGCTACAGCGTCACCTCACAACTTTGAGTATGTTAAGAAGCTTGGCGCATCTCAAGTATTCGACTACAAGAGTCCAACGGTGCGCGAGGACCTGTTGGCAGCTCTCCAGCCGAAGACCTTGGCAGGTGTCTTGGATTGCATCGGGGCTGAAGCCTGGGCGATCTGCGTGGATTTGGCATCGGTACGTCTTGCTCTTTTGCCTCTCTCTCTATCTTTCGCCCATCAATGTAAAACCAGAGCGCCTCGCTGACGAAAAATTGACGTGGACAGAAATCGCGGGGAAATAGGTTCATCGTGTCAACCAAGCGTGGCTTCCCCGAGCCACCGGAGGGCGTGACTCTGATGCCCGTCTTTGGGTTGACCATTAAGAACAATGAGATAAGCAAGGCTATCTACGAGGACTTTCTGCCCAGAGCCCTAGAGTCAGGTTCTTTCACCCCCGCGCCTGAGCCACTGGTTGCCGGCCAGGGGCTGGAGAGCGTCCAGGCAGCCGTGGACCTCCAAAGGGCGGGCGTGTCGGCGAAGAAGGTCATAGTCAAACTATGAGCAGGTCAGCAGACAAGCAGGCAAACAGACAGAGTAGATTGTACCTACTTTCTAGACCTAGATACCATAGACAGAATCTCAGACTTTCGTTGAGGGTGAGACTAGGTAATACCAAACACCGTTTTCCCCAATCGGGGAAAGCCCCCCGATTCTGACTTACATAATAAGACCTTGCAACAATTTGTGGCTTGACTGCTGGGACGGGAGCGACTGCAGCGGCGTTCGTACCATGCCGTCTTACGGTAAGACGAGCGCGACGAATACCGTCCCTTCGAGTCGAGATGGTTGTTGCTATCGCTATCCTGGTCTGCATTCAGAGCTGTATGCATCTGCTACCTACCTACGCATATCTACAGTACGCTTGAGGCGGGATCAGGTCTATACTAGGTACCTATTCATCCCTTGAACTGCATACCTAGTCCACCGGTATCCGTAGAAACTTATCTTGTATGGATATTCTCCTAGGTGCTACATCTATCGGCATCTATTTACATCTATCTGCCTTATCAAACCTTGATTTGCAACAGCGCCCTGGCGCTCGGAATCGATTCCCATTTGCCTTGAGCTGCTGCGGCTGCGACTGCCGATGCCGGCGCAAACCTGCTAGCTTCTTCCTAAACGGCTCTACATACGATCGCTTTACATGCGATCGCTCTGATAGGCGATTGCCGTCACACGACATTGTACAACAACCAAAAAAAGCCTCTCTCCATGTCATTTTTATTTTCATTCATCCGCCATGAGCTCTGCGTCTCTTTGGAGGATGCCAATTCGCTTCTCGGACAAGAGCTGATCGATTATGGCGCTGTAACCCACTTGGTCGAAAAAAATAAAAGCCACAGTTCCGGTATTTCCTGCTCTTTCTTGTTTGTCGTCGTCCGTCCGTCAGCTTATGTGCCGCGAATATGTACGTAGGTAGGTAGTATACTACACTGAGACAAGTGTGAGATTGAGTGATTGGGATGCATGTAAGAAATACGACAAGTATTCTTGTTTCAGAATAGATAGTTGACAGTGGACAGACTTTGCCTTTCTATTTCGATTCCAGATGTGGTCCTAGTCTACCATTCTCTGCTGTACTGTATTGTACTGGAATTATCGTGATAACGTCATAATTGATATTGTATCCTTTTTTTGGCCCCTACCTCCTTTCCCACCCCAGGTCACTCTCCATCATCCTTATCTACTGCCTGATCACTTTGTATACCATAAGCTATGTAAACGGAGATGCGATTCTCGAACCAGCCCTCAACACGAGGATCAATGAGTTCGACGGCAATCTAGTGCCTAGTTCTATGGCTACCCTTTCTTTAGTCGCGAACCTTACTATTGTACGTGTTCTGTCATGAATTGACAGGGTCGGTCACGTCATCGAAGCTTCCAAGAACTGTGCAAGATCAGACTCTGCCAGCCTTCGGTCCTACCAGCACCGTCCGAGCAACGACATACAGGAACGACCCAAAGAGCATCGTGATACCCGTGAAGAGCTGGAGGCCAAGGTAGTAGTTCCCGTTGCTGATGGCGCCGCCGATGGGAGAACCCGTCAGCGCACCGACGGCGGCGAAGAAGAGATTCACGCCGTTGCGTGTGCCGATCTCCCTGATGTCGCTGATCTGCGCCATGCAGGCGGGGAGCAGCGAGATGATACCGCCCGAGGAGAAGCCGAAAATGGCGCCGTACACGATGATCGCGGCGGTGGACTTGCTGCCTGGGATCCACAGGGCCAAGGTAATAATACCGGATAGAGCAGAGATGAAGATCATGGTGTTGTAGCGTCCTAAGCGGTCACCGTAGAAACCCGGTAGGATACGGCCGGGGATACTTAAGGCGTTTAGGATGGGTAGAATGTATGGCACGAGGTTCGGGTCAACGCCGGCATCTACGGCTTGTAGGATAAGATAGTTGAATGGGAGGAAGAGGCCCCAGAATAGGAAGAATGACGCTGTCACGACAATGGTGAACTTGAGCTCCTTGAATGGCGACAGGTAGTCTGAAAGTCGCAGTGGCTTGGGGCGGGGTGGTAGCCTCGACTTGATTGTAAGGCTGCTAATACCGCATAGGAATAAGAACATGAATCCAATGGTACGCACCGTCCACGGGAAACCGATCTGGGGGATCAGCTTGTCCATCATGATGGGTAGGACGACACCGCCGAGCGAAGAGCCAGAGACCATGATACCGAGCGCTGTCGCGCGACGCTTAAAGAACCACGTAATGACTGAGTTTGTGGCGCAGTTGAAGACGGCGGCGGCGCCAAGAGCGAGCACGATGCCCTGAGAGAGGATGAATTGGTAGTACTGGGTCGATAGCGAAGTCACCATGAGGCCAAAGGAGTAGACGATGGTGCCAGCAACGAGGAGCCAGCGAGGCCCGTAGCTGTCAAACAGACGGCCCATCTACCCATGTGGTTAGAACCTAATGTTCGCTTTTCTGATAGAAGGGACTTCTAGAGTGTAGCGCAAATACTTACGATAGCATTTGATCCAGTCACGACGAATACGTGAAGTGAAGGGATCCAGCTGACTTCTGATTCCGTGTACTCGGACAAGGGGCCTGTGACGTAGTACTGCTGGAAGACACCGATGCAGTTTACGAGGCCGAAGGAGCAGAAAAGAGCCAAGAAACCACCGAACACGACCAACCAGGCCTCGAAACCGCCATCTGGGAAGTCGGCGGGGTTGAAGCCTGCCGGTGCCGCTGGCGCCTGTGCCGGCGCAGGTTCGGCCTCGCCCTTTTCTGTATCGACGTCCATCAACCCCCCTGTTTTGCGATCCTCTATGGGTTTCTCCCGCACCGAGGAGACGGACGAACCAGAGCCGGACATCTTAGATTTCTTGAGCGCAGATGAAAAGCTCTCGAATTAGTGTGTTTTGTTGCCCAGGTTCTGCGTGATATGCTCGAGACGTTTAAGGGCCTATGATGGAAGGTGATGTGTGTGTAGAAGTAGTATTTGGGAATATTACGGATGCGTAGAAGCCTGGGGATGTTATACACCGACTAGGAAGATTAGAAATAAAAAGAAAGAGAAAAAAAATCAGATAAGAGGCCGGCGTTATTGACAATGCGCAGATACCAGTCCAACGCAGTGCGACAAGTATCTCAGTTGTGTCATTATTGGTAAATTAAGAAACAACACACAGGTGGCTCGGTGTTAAGGCATCCTATAGGCCCCTAACCCGAGCCCATTCGCATTAACTCAGGCGTGTTGTAGGGAGTATCAGCGGGTAGTATACCTAGGTCCCTACTGTATGTGCTTCCCGCCCCCGGTTCGGAATTACTGTGGCGCTTGGCCATTCCACGCGCTACTTACCTGCTCACAGCGTAGCAAGAACAAAGCACGGTGCTTCACTTTGATACTAGCTTAGCTAGACCACCCAAGTTGAATGAGTTATAGCGGCAGGGTCTGACAAGCAAAAAAATATATTGGCCGTGCACCTCCCCACATTTAGCTAGACCCAGTTTGTACTAGTTTCACGATGCAGAGGGAATGATATTTTTGTACCTGCGCTAAGTAAACGGGAATAGCCATACTCTTGTTATCTACTGCTGACTGTATCTCCGACGTTGGAGATAGATAAAGTCGTGGATCAACAGTCAAAAAGGCTTCAAGGTTGAGTCCTGGCCAAGGAAAAGAAGAGAAAGGGAAAGAACCATCGGTATTTCACGATTGATACCTTGTCAGACTGCATCATATCGCGTTATGGTGTGGAAGATCTGAATGGGAAGAAGGTCGATGCCAAGGCAGCCCACCCGATCCCGTTGGTTCGGCACCAGTACCGACTGAATCCACACCTCATACTACTGTAGGTATCATGATGCTAGTGTGCTTCTGAGATACTCCGGCACCCGACAGGATTTCCTCTTGCATGGAGGGGCTGACGGTTGATGGTGCTTGGGGGCTAGCTATTGGTTGATTATCCCTGCAATGCTGACTACCAAGGTACCCATGTTCTAACCCCTTGTCTGCCGGGTTTCTTCAAAGTTTGAATGTCAGAGTAGCATTGAGAAGATCAGCCCTGAATTATCTAAGCGACTAGCGCACCAGATAGGTACAAGATATATGCTTCGTAACTCGCACACGACTAAAGTCAACACCGCTTTTATAGAAAATCCTATTATAGTAGGAGGTAGGTAGGTGGGTGGGCAGGTATGTAGTTGTTACTCACTATCATAGCAGTCCAGTGCAAGCTTTTCTCAGATAACATGATCATATCCTGTATGAAACATGCAATAGGCGCTGAAATACACATCACAATCAAACATCTAAGATAAGTACCAGACAAACCGGGCTAGTTGAATCAAGGATCCGGTTGTACGAGCTCGGAGCTATCTCAGCTATCTAGATCTTCGGCCGAGGCAACAAAGGAGCAAAGCTATGAAAGAGCTGCAAGCTCGGAGATCAATGGGCTGATCTACTGAGTAGTCTCGGCTCGGCTCGGCTCGGCTTGGCTTTAACAACGACCTAAGACCACCATCTCGATCCTTGGCAACTCAAAGCAAGGATTAGCTAAAGAGCCGAGGAGGCCAACCCTCGACCAGGAAAGCATCAGCTCATGCAAGCACGCGCCCTCTACATCTACTCAACAGACTGACCACTTGGATGATTTGAGAAAGTAGAGACCCAATCAGTCTATGGTCGTCAAAAATGGAAACCGGACAACAAAGTAGCAGCCGTGACTTATTTTACAGATCTCAAGTACACTAGAGACAGCTTGTAGCAAGCATACTGTAGACCCTTCCCCACGTTATTTTTTTTACCCCTTGTGCCACTAAATACAGGTACGCAAATAGCGGGTACAAAGTGCTGTACTTACAGTGGGAGCTTGAACGGTCTATCCTGATTCGGCCATTCAGTCACCTGTGATTGGCCAGCTAGGGGAAGAAGTCAGTACCAGCCTGCACGTTACCATTACTGAGTACCTAGACCTTACTATAGGTACATGTATCACGAGCAAGCACAAGATTGGTGCTGTGATCCCCAGGGTTACCCATTACCAACTCTGAATGAGTCCTATTTTGTAGATTGCACAGGAACGTGAGTACGCCATAATGGGGTTTGATGATAAGCCGGTGATACTATATTCGTCCACAATAGTAGACTGGCCGCCCAACCCAACCAAACTCCTTGGTTCCCCCGCAAGCGTCAGCCAAGTGTATGAGATACCCAACACTCCCACTTATACACTTAGAGATAATGCTACTAGGTAGCCCTACTCCATGATCCGAACATAGCAAGTCTAGTATGGCTTCCAAAGTCCGCATCTGTACGGGGTGACCGTTGCCTTCTCCATGTCCCACACCCCGGTCTTGGCCAGCGGATCTGCGGCGAGCATCTCCCAAACTTCCTCTGCAGTTCCCGTGCGGATAATCAACACGCTGCCCGTGATTGGAAGCCCTTGCGAGGGGTCCTCGGGATGGCCCGTCAGCGTGGGGCCCGACAAGATGAGAGAGCCGGCCTCTAGCAGTGGCTTATTGTGTGATAGGTGCGCGCCGATGTGCTCCATCCGCGTCTTGAGGACACCCGGTTTGTCGGGGAGATGCACCAAGAAGTCATTTGAGCCGGGCATTTTGGGATGATGGTGTCTTGTTCCCTGATGACTAAGGATGAGGGAATGATTTCTTTTCTGAAGTGGTTCAAAGGTGACGACGATGCTGGAGTGATGATTTGAACGTCGTCAATCGTGGGATGAAACAGAAGGCGTCTGTAGGAAGACTGTTCTTTACTTGACTGCCTAAGTAATTATTCAGTCACCGCCTTCCACCAGAAGGATAATGTAGTTTGCGGAGTATGTCAAATACTCGTGGTATGGATTTCTATATGAACACAGGGTGGATGTTCGCTACGGCGCGAGAAACCCGGATATTCTAATAAGCCTTCTCTGTCGGCCGTGTACAGAACCCTTCAGTTGAGGTGAGCCGTATTAATTCCGATGCATTATACTACGAAAACGGTGTTAATGAAGAATATTCAAATAAGATTTTCCGAATTTCTCCGAGGAAGTCTATCGGGACCCTTTCTAAAGACATGTTCTATATCCAGCTTTGCATTCGGTGTGGTAGGCACCAAGGCCGCTCCCGTGAAAGCCGGAGCGGAATATCTCACCGAGGGCTGAATCTCACCCGCTCCAAAAGACTGATCATCAAACCATTCACTCCGGCTTGTGAACTCATCTTTGCCTGAGATCAAGCCAGCTTTTCTGTCTCTCACAGGATCCTTCCGAGTCGTGCCACTCGTGGATGACGGCGTGGTGCGATATCTAATCTGTTCCAAGATATGTGACTTAATTGGTAAGACATAGTGAGGATTTTTCAGACGTTCAAAATGGGACTTGGTCTCCAAGTAGATCAAAATTTAGGCCTCTTACTCTCTCGTCTATGAACCATTACCGCTAAACATCGCTGCCTGCTTCACTCAACATCTACCACCACTGACCTTGTCTCTATTATTCTCTTACCACTCTCACAAACATGGCTGCCCAGGTTGACGCGATCCCAACTGTGGATATCAGTCCCTTCGTTAACAATGCTCCCGCCAAAGCTCTGCTGGATGTCGTTAAGGCTATGAGACATGCCTGCACGACCTACGGCTTCTTCTACCTTGTCGGCCATGGCATCACTCTCGAAGAACAGAACAGAGCCCTCGACTGTGCCAAGCTTTTCTTTACTCTGTCCGAGGAAGAGAAGATGGATGTCTGGCTTAAGAAGTCGCTGGGGAAGTCTCACCGCGGCTACGAGCCGCCCGGAATCCAGACTCATCAAAAGGGCCTACTGCCCGATACCAAGGAGGTGAGATGCCCTTCGCTTGCAGCCCAATAATTTCAACTGCACTACTTGAAACATGCAGTCGTAATGATCGTGAAGATTGCATACACTAATTCTTTGTGTGCGGTCTAGGCCTTCATCATCGGCGCTGAGGTTCCAGAGGGTGATCCCGAAGCTGGAACATTCTCCACGGGTCCTAACCTCTGGCCCAAGTCTCTGAGACCCGAAGAGTTCCAGATCCCTATCATGGAGTACCAGGGCAAGATGCTCGAGTTAGTCAAGATTTTGCTGAAAATCCTGGCGCTGGGCTTACCCGAGGAGTGGGGATGCCCGCCCGATGTCTTTGACGCGCTCGCCGTCAATCCATCGATGCCCATGCGGCTGCTTCACTACGCACCCAATCCCACTTACAACGACACCTGCTTTGGAGGTAAGACATTTCCCTATTCCGGTAGTCTGGAACGTCTGAAATGCGCCTCCGACTCTTTTGTACTGACCTTTCTGTCTTTGCTTAGTTGGCGACCATACCGACTTCGGTTGCATCACCGTTCTGCTTCAGGAGCCGAACAGAGAAGGCCTGCAGGTCTGGTATCCCCCAACTGAGACCTGGATCCCGGTGCCCGTCAAGGAGGGCTCGTACGTGATTAACATTGGCGACATGGTGCAGAAGTACACGGCTGGGTACTACCGCAGCGCCAGACACAGGGTCGTCAATGGAGGCAAGGAGCACCGTTACAGCGTCCCGTTCTTCTTGAACGGCCAGCTGAAGCTCAAAGTCACCGCTCTCGATGGCTCTGGCGTCGAGACTGTCGTTGGCGAGCACATCCGCCAGAGACTCATTGAAACCATGGGCGAGAGTGGCAAGGCTCTACAGTGAGACAGACGGTTTAGCTCGCGTCGCTCAGTCGAGGATAGACACCTAGTTAGTTGTACTACGTAGTAGAGAATTCAGACAATCTTTTAAACCGCCCAACGATTAGTTCACGCATCGTTACATAGTCGTATCTAGCGTATTCCTTATGTTCTGCTGAATGAATAGTCGCACTATCTTGCACAATGTGTTTAGTTGATGTGATGCTACGCATTGTACGAGAATAGTTCAACTTGCTACATCCAATGTTATTGAGACTACAAGATCAGCTAGAAACGCGCAGCATTAAAGGCATACTGAAAAGTAACATGTTGATTCTAACGTAGGGCAATGATATACCTTCGACTTTCACAAGTTTTGGGGAAGGCAAATTTACGGTGAGTACAAACAACGACGACCCGAACTGCTAACCTCAGAAATAATTCCCATGGAGCTCCAAGGAGTAGAGGGTCTCAGCGCCAGTCTTCGGGTCCGACAGAGTCTCATGCACATGCTATGGTCCCCTTGAACATGTTGTACGACATTGGAGAATGTCAACTAGACAAAGCCCGGGCGTTTGACTGGCTTCAGCTCCCCACCCTGTACTCTTTTCCCCGTCCTGCAACTCGGCTCGGCGAAACCGGCGGAGAATGGAGAATGAGACTATGCGGCACACAACAACACCAAGAAGGCCGGTAGGTGAACGGACGCAATCCGTCCCGAGTAACAGCATGGCGACAATGGGGCAGGATGTTGATTTGAACGAAGCGTTCTGAAATGACGCGATTCACGATGTGTGCGAAAGATTCAGATAAATTAAGTCGCTTGCGCTTGCGCTTGCGTTTCGTCAACTTAGTCAACTAGCAGACAGACAGCTTCAGCAGATTACCGAGGAACTCATAACATACCACCACAAACTCCAACGCAACGTCAATCATCAAGATGACCATCTTTCACATCGTCCTCTTCAAGTTCAAGGATGATCTCTCGAAGGAGACAGTCCAGAAGGTATGACAGACGCCCAAGACCCGAAAGGCATGTGACACTCACTAATACCCCCTTAAGGCCTCTGAGGGTATGGTATCCCTAGAATCGAAACTTCTTCACCCGGAGACCAAGAAGCCGTACGTGAGGAACAGGATGGGAGGAATCAACAACAGCCCCGAGGGCCGAGCCGTAAGTGTCCATTCGCAGAAAATCTCTGCATGCCTCTTTCATTACGAGATACAAACAAAGTGAATGGCCAAGTAAGCACGAGCTCACCGTCATCGTAGCGCGGTTTCACGCACGGGTACATCTGCGAATTCGACAATGAGGAGGACAGGATCTACTATTTAGAGGCCGACCCTGCGCACATCGAGTGGGTGCAGTACGTCAAGCCCTTCATTGCAGATGCGCTGGTTGTCGACTTCGTGCCTGGGGTTCATGTATGAATTGGCATACTTCGACGTCAGCGGTGCGAGATCAATGAGCTCTAGGGACCTTGTCATAAGTTCAAACTGTTGCTCTAAGCCGCAATAAAATATGAGTGTATATACACCGATTAAACGACTGTGGAATATGACTGTGAAGCCCACAGATCCTGCTCTAAGCTGTGGCTCATGACAATTTGCGGTGTATCCGTCATAAGCATAACAAAAGGTAAACTGATATTTATAAGGTTAGCTTCTACTAGCCACTTTCCCTTTTGAACAGAATTGGAACAAAACAATAAAATGGCCTGTTGCTCTTTTTAAATCTGCTACCACTTTAATCGGTTAATTGATTGGCTTTAAGTAGAAGCGTGGGGAGATGCAGGCTGTGAGGAGAATTCATTCAGTCTAGCTTCTGACCACAGCACTCTGCCGGGTCATTCTGGCCGTTGGTTGACACATCCGGGCTTGTACATAGTAACTGGAATAAACCCAACTCGTCGTACCCTAGAAATTTTCGACTCGTCGACCTTCCTTATGGAACAAATAATCAAGCGGGGGGGACGCTGAGGGGGTTGCACATGTCAGAAGGAAGAGTCGTATTTTAGAGGAATAGAAAACAACAGGCTGGGAGAACTAAGCCTCCAACTTTGCGATATCTGTCGGCAGATTAACTACCATCCATGACCCCTTAGCGCAATATACCCCTTAGCGCAACACCAAAAACAACAGGTCCCATATATATTACTCTTTTTTAACCCCCTTATAGATAATCAACTAATAGCTTAATTAACTAGCAAAATATATTAATATATAGCTAAATAGCTAATTAATTAAAGTATTTATTTGGTATTTATATCTGGCGACTAAATCTTATAAAGAGATAGCAGGGAATATAGTTAAAATTAGCTAATTTAGTATCTTTATTTTTGACGCCTTTATTTTTAATAACTTTATAATCATTTTCTTTAATATTTTTAGCTTTATTTTTAGCGGTTTTTTTAATAGTATTAAAGATTTTTATAGTTATTATAAACTTGTAATTTAGGTTAAAGACTTTCTAGCACTTTTTTAAACATATATATTTAATTTTTGCTTTAAAGGCCTTATTCTTCTAGTCTTTTATAAAGATATTATAAACTTATCTTTTAAAAGCTATAGTAGTTTTAGAAAACTTTTAGTAAAATTATAAAAAATCTAATTTTTACTAAGGTTTTATATTTTTTATACTATTTTTAGTATTTAAA
>NPFG01000263.1:0-53648 GCA_002288965.1 Xylaria sp. MSU_SB201401 | reverse complement strand
GAGAGAAGAGAGAGAGAGAAAGAAAGAGATAGAGACAAAAAAATCGGATTAGTAAAGTCTTGTGCGGATTGGTGGTGATATGTGGTTGTGGATTTGACTCTGAAGCACGATTTTAATATCCTGATAGAGAGACGGTGAAGTTGCAGGTTGAGTTATTGCGAGTTTACTGCAAGTCTCATGATCGTATAAGCTGACACTGAAATTAATGGGTAATAGTCACGGCGTACATTCTTGGTTACCGTGCTTAGGATTGTCTATGTAGCTTTCGTAGAGTTGTGGGTATGCATGTATGTATGTATGTATATATGTAGACAGCTAATTGTTATATACGGATGAGTGAAGTTCTCCTATCCTGACATGCCCTGATTACCTAGGTTATGTACGTATAATATATATAATGGCGAACCCATTATCTGAGCTGGTGCAATTATACAAGCCTGCAAAGCTTGCCGCTCCTGCTCGACGCCCGCTCGACGACGCCGCGACCCGGTACGCATTACCTCCGCGACGCGGATAATGTGAGGATTGTAAGATTGAGGTACATAATCCCCTTTCTAGTTATCCTTTTGTCGTTTGTGCTTATTTCATTTCCTCTTTTTCTTGTCTCATTTCATATTGAGACTCACATCTCGTCCCCGCTAAAGTCGTCCAGGAAGACCTGCTTGACGAGGTTCTTCTTGTTGATCTTGCCCATCGCGTTCCGGGGGATGTGGTCCACAACCCTGAGGACCTGGGGGATCTTGTAATTCGCCAACCTGCCTTTGAGGGCCCGGCGCATGTCCATGGGTTTCCAACCCCCGGGACACAGGGTGCGGTCGAGGATGGTTACGGCGCCGACTTTCTGGCCCCATTTGCCTGATGGTACGGCTAAGACGGCGGCTTCGAGGACCTCTGGTAGCGACAGGAGTTCGCGTTCGACTTCTAACGCTGATACTTTCTCGCCGCCTGATTTGATAATGTCTGCACTTTGCCGGCCGAGAATGAAATACATCGGACCCTGGGCCCAATCACCACTTGCCGCGCTCCCGGCGGGTGCAGGGACGTGGCGGCGCACCGCAACGTCTCCTGTCTTGAACCAAGGGCCCTTGCCATCGTCGGCTGGTAAGAATTCTTTGGCAGTAGCTATGGGGTTGGCCCAGTATTCGCGGAACACATTTGCACCGCGCAGCTGGATCTCACCCGATCGCTCGACCTCATCGGCAGGGATCACTTCGTTGGTATCTGTGTCGAACAATCGCGCCTCGACACCCGGTAGAGGCCACCCCACGCTGCCGTCGACGCGATCGTCGTATTCTAGACCACAGGATAACGCCATACCCACTTCCGTCATGCCATAGCGCTCCAGGAGCACATTACCTCGGCTAAGATCCTTCCAGGCGCGCTTGACCGGCGTCGGAAGTGCGGCGGAGCCCGAAATGGAGACCCGCATGTGCTCGGGGCTTATAGCGATGCGACCCGCTGCGGCAACCTCTGGAGGTAACGTCTTGTGTGTGGTCAACAGGCGAGTGTAGACTGTTGGCACGACCGTGAAGAACGTTATCTTCTCCTTGCACATATTGGCGAATTTATCCTCTGGCGATGCATTGCTTGTCGTACCATTAGTATTTGATGCCCCACTGGGCAATGATAAGGGGCGAGTGGTTTGCGGGCGGACCACATCATTCAGCTCAAGCGTCAATTGGTTGATTCTTGTCAATTCCTGAGGCGAAAGAACCATGCCAGTTGCTTCGGAGCTATATGACCCAGACGCTAATCTGACGATGCCGTATAACTCTGCTGCAATCTGGCCGATTCTGCTCGTATCCGCGGGCGACAGTCCCGGATCTACGCTTGCAGGGGTAGTAGCACCCGTGCTGCATGCTTCCGAGACCGTGCGGCTTAGAGCGCTGGGTAACGATATGTAGGGCAGAGGTTTTCCTGTGCTATTCGGTGCGCCGTCGGCAATGGTCTCCGAACTCGTAGATTCAAGGAATGGATTTGCGAAACGTCGCCATACGGTATCTGCGTTGAACGGGAAGAGAAACTCGATAACACTTCCTGCGAATAGGGGAGTAACGATGGCGTTCACCGTACCGTGAATGTGGTGTAAGGGCAGGCAATGGAGTAACCTGTCTTGTGGGGTGTATTTCCACGCCTCGATCAGGGCGCGACTTTGCGCTGTGAGAGCGGTCTCGGGAATCAGAACACCTTTTGGTCGTGCTGTCGTTCCCGAAGTATACAACATCATGCCCGCCCCCTCTGTGTCACTATCGTCCGTGATCGTAACATGATCGAAAGTCGTATTATCACTTCCTAGTCCTAGGTGTTTCGATAACTCGAGCGTCTTTAGGTTCGGCCTGAACTCGGGGTCTACAACGGGCAAAGGTTCGGGCCCAGGGGTTGCCAATACTTCTTTGGCTTTTGAGGCGAATTTGGCTGAATGCAATAGTAAAGATGCCTGAGACTGGTTGAGAATATACTGCAATTCGGGCGCAGGAAATGGGGGCGAAAGGGGTAATGCGATTGCGCGGGAGGCCAGAATAGCGAGAAATGTCACTATTTCGTATCAGTAAGTAATGGGTTGCGATTGTCTACAGAGTATTCGGCGCTGGTGAGCCTGCGTACCGACATAGTCGTAACTATTCTCGACGAGGAAAGCGATGCGCTCCCCACGGATATCCGTCTTGGCTACAGCAGCGTGTATCTGATCGCGTGCTCGGCAGACATCCGGGAGTAGCTCGCCATATTTAAATGAGCGGCCGGAAAGACAATGCGCGACAGCAGTAGAATTAGGGTCGTGCCGTGATATGGCCTCGAAAATGGGAAATTTAGGAAGAGCCAAGGTGGAAGCCATCCTAAAGGAGTGGAACAACGCAGTGGGTTGAATCGCAAAGGAGCGGCGAAAACATGTGGTGGTAACAATGCCGGAACGAGGTCTGGCGGTATAAATAGCGAACGTACAGACCGATGCAGACCCGAGATTACTAGGTCCGATGGTACGGAAGCTATGCAAAATAGTGCCGACGGGCAATGGGTGGAGAAGAAGCGAGGGTTGAGAGCGGCAGGTGGTTGTGGTAGTTGAAGCAGCAGTCAGCAGCAGCGAAGAAGATTTCGAAATACAGACGATCGGACGCAGTCTTCCCCCACCAAGCAACCACATTCCGGGTGAAGATGCCAATGGGTGGGTGTGTGTGCAGTCTCAGGGGTCTTGGGATCCCACTAACAGTGGTTGTAAACGTGTGTGACCCTGCAGAGGGGTATGCGGATCAGGGACTGGGGGGACTTGGGGGACTAGGAGGGAGAAGAGGACTTTTTACTAGACCGCATGGGATGGGATGGGATGGTTGCTGGACCTCTGGTGGTTGAGTAGCGGCCCCCCCTTGGGCTGACGTCGATACACAGGCTTGGCTTGGCTCTGAAGGCGACCATGACATGAAGAAAGTCTCTACTTCATCCTATGTACATACTGTACCAAGTAGGTGACGAAAGATAGCAATCAGTGAGACTGTAGCATCGCCGGTAGCCAAGACTAGGATGAGGAAGGATTCACATACCAAGATGTGGGCCAAGAGGCTTTAGCCAAGTGTGAATTTGCCGGAAACTGGCGGGCTAGCGAATGGGAAACATCTATTTTGACAGGCCAAAGATTAAATAGCGTCAGTCCGCTAGATCGGATAGGAATCATAGGATGGGGCAAGACGGCAATGGTGTGTGCGTCAATCTCGACAAACTGCCTGTGTTAAGACACAGTTAGCAACGGGAGGCAGATGCCAGGTGGTTCCAGTTGATATGTTTTGTACATTTTATGTAAACGTGAACGATGCAGAAGATTGTTGCTTGCGAGTCCTGGGCTCTTCGGCGATGGTGGGGTACAACCTTGGTGCTATAGTAAGTATTCCCCGGTGGCTGATGCAGTGGCTGAGATCTGCCCTTAACCTGGAATCGTCTCGTCCAACCAGTCGAGCATCTGCGGCGCAAAAGCATACTATCATCGAACCACCTGTACAGAGTACTATCTCGACAATTTGGACTTGAGTGTCTACCGCTTCGAAATTCCAATTGGCTTATAAATCCGAAACAAAATTCACCCTACTGCTTTCAGGTTTTTCTTATAGAAATTAGAACCCAACACATATGTTTTCTACACAAACTAGAATCTAATCGACTTGCTCCGGAAGACTGGGGACATCTCCGGCCGTGGGAGATACCGTGCTGATCGGACGCCACATCCGGATCCCGGCACCGCAAGTCGCAAGGTCGCATTGATGTTGCGCCGAACCACCGCTGTAGCTACAGCTTCTGCTAGAATACCATTACCTGCTTCATTACTGTTTCCTAGGCGTCTGCTAGCCACTGCAACGATGGCGTCTCAAACTCCGATGGAGGATGCGATCCGGTCTAAGGTGGGACTGCCCCCTTATCCTGGTTGGCTATGTTATATACCTATACTCGCAGTCTACTATATTCCCACCGAAGAAGGAGATTTGTGAGGTGCATAAAGAAAAGACGGACTTCGGTAGCTGACCAAACTTATGGTGACGCACAGGTCACACAAGCACTCAACCCAACCCGTCTAGAAATCTTCAACGACTCACATAAGCGTAAGCCCCTAGCTCATCGTCACGGTGGCACAACACGTCTCACTTATACTTATACTAATACTTACCCAGACGCACACCACAAGCCCATGCAAGGCAGCACATCAAGCGAGACGCACTTCCGCCTCGTCATCACCTCGGACGCCTTCAAGAGCAAGATGCAGCCCGCGCGGCACCGTCTCGTGTACGGCCTCCTGCGCGACGAGATGGCTGCCGAGGGCGGCATTCACGCGCTGCAGTTGCGCACGATGACGCCTGAAGAGGAGGAGCGGCAGAAGGCGAAGGAGGAGGGCGGGGAGGCGTAGTAAGATGTGTTGTGTGTTTTTTTTTGTCTCTCACTCTTTAGTTGTATGTACATACAACAGTGGGAGAGATAGAGGATGAAACAATTCAGCTTACGCTCATGGGTGTGTAATCAGACATCGTAGAATATGATTCGGTCTTCATTCGATGTTCAGGATCGATGTGGCTAATCTTACATACCTAAGGAATGGACTTCAAGGCCGTTTACATCATGGTGGTGGTCTCGTAATAGTGGCCCGTTTACGAAATTATTAGGACCTTGCCTGGTACTCGCGGCACGAGGGGCGCACACTATAATATCGTCTGATCAAGATAGAATGCAATATCGTTTCTCACTGGAAATCCAATTATCGGATAAAATTGCCAGCACAGCAGTCGAGCCATGGTGGTTGGGTATCTCTAAAGTCAACAGGTAAATGTACAAGCCAAGCCAAACACCCCCAAGAACTCCGTCGCGCTTATACATATGTCCGTCTTACATATACCATAACGCCACACAGCCAGCCTCATTGCTTCTGCCCTGATGTCGGGGTATTACTTATCGGAGCCGAACTACCGATACTCATCCTCCCCGAGAACTTCTTGAAGTGCTTCGCGAGCTTGCGTGCGCGTCTCTCCTCTGGGGTTTCGTTAACCTTCGCTTTCATGTTTTCCTCCTCTTTCTCCTTTTTAGTAGTAGAGGTAGATGGCGGAGCAGCGGAAGCTCGAGGAGTAGTATTCTTGGAGCGATCTGAATGGTTGCTGGTGGTACTGACGGAGTCTGACCACATCCTGCTCGGGGCAGCACCTGGTACGAGCCCGAGCGAGACTCGTTTAGTCCCTTCTGAGCGTAGCTCATCGACCGCCGTTCGTTTTCTATGCATCGTTGACTCAGAGAGGGACCGCGTTAAGCCTTCGCGTTGTGCTGGTCGCGCTTCTATGCCACCGAAGGATTTATGCACTGGGAATCGTTTGTCCTTTTCTAAGGGTGGTACGGGCGATAAGTTAGATACCGGAGCGACTGGCTGATACATCGGCTCTTTCCCTTTCGGCTGTTTGGGAGGTGGGGAATCTGGAAGAACGTAATAGTCCTCATCGTGTGACTCGTCTGCCTCGCCATCAGAGGTGAGAGATTCGTGTGACCCTTGGCTACCGGGTGTGCCCCAAGACTTCTGCTCGATCTCGAGTTCGCGACGGTAGAAATTGAGTATCACTTGCAGATTTTCACGTGTCACGACCTTTTGCGTGAACAGAGGGTCATCATCAAGTCCGTTATACCACTCAATCGCTTTTAGCGCTTTCCGTGGAGGCTGAGCTTTATCGCAATCTCGCACGTAAGGCCTGTAACCGTCTACCCAGGCTCTGATGAAATCATCGTACAGAGATGTCCGAATTCGGCTTGCGCGCTGCTCTAGCTGTATGTAAGTGCAGGCCATTAGGAAGTCGCTTATTTTTCCTTTGTAGCTCGGATATGTAGCCGTGTAGTGGTTGAATGGAGCTCCCCAGCTCTTTGATGCTACGACCGGTGGAGCGACAGGGACGCTGACTGCGGCCGTTTGAGGGGATGCCACTATTTGAGGAGAGTTGATACCGTTAAGAGGTGTAGGATGTATTTGCGCAGATGATTTCGGGACCGAAGCCGAATGATTATAGAGATTGTCAGAGCCAAGGTCTACTGTTCTATAGCTTGAAGCGAGCTCCGAGTCGGTTGTATGCTTTTCGCTCTCGAGCATTGCGTCGTTCTTTGTGGATGGTATTATGAGGGGGGAAGTATTGTTAGTAGACCTAAAACTTGTGGTGTCAAGGCTGCGGTTCGGGGTAGCTGTGGGTTTCTTTGGACTGATGTTGACATTTAGATGCGACGAGAGAGCGCCTGCTTTGGGCCCACGATATAGTTCAGGCACGCTATTGTACTTGTGCTTCTTTGTTCTTGGTTCCATTTGAGGCTTCACGCTTTTGGAAGCACTGGTGGAGCTGCTCTCCAAGGATTGTACTAATGTGCATGGAACGACTTGAGCTGAGGGAGGAGTAGCTAGCATTGGTAGAGATGATTTGTTGATAGACATGATATTGTAGTTGAGGGCAGCCGGAACTTCCACTTCAAGTTCTTCCTCAGGTCCCTGACTGCTTAACGGGAACTCGTGTGGTATAGGGCGCCGTTCTGGTGGTGAGGTGATAATAGTTGGCTTTGGTGGCGATTTTTCAGGAAGTTGCGTTAAGAAGGGCCGATCCGGTTCCTCGCTTTCGCTCGGTGGCCTGAGGTGGTGCTCAGGACTGGCCGCCCATGAGACATCATCCGCATCTCCATTGTCGTCGTCGTTACCATCCTTGTCACCGTCCTGCGCATGAGATGGAGATGACAACCTGCTTTCAGATGGCTCAGGGGCATCCGAAGCATGTCCCAGCTGACTTTCTAAGTCATCAGCGCGATCGGGTTCGGCTGCGTTCTTCCGTCGAATATATGCGGCTTTCACTTGGTCCAGCACTTCAGGGGGCACATTGATGAAGCTATTGGGTCGTCGACCAAGATTGCTCGCATAAGCTTCATACCCACTTCCAAGTTTCTTCACATCACTTGGTATCTTGACAAATGGGCGTGGTATCTTGGTGCCACTCAAAAAGTAATCCGAAGGAGACGAAGCAGGTGTAGATGTGGGGTCCAAGCTGCTTGCCATACTTAATACTCTTTTCGACCCTACCTTTTTTATTTTCTAATCTTTGGATGGCTACAAAGCCCTATGACTCACAGCATGACAGCCCGTGCTATGTACTGAGCAAATGCGGAAAATAATCCTCTGATCTCAGAATCGAATGGCTATTTCACGATGTGTTATCATATAGCGGAACAAAGGAGGTTGCATCATCTGGGTAGGCGGTGGTACATCCGGGTATCGATTGGTGTAAAAGGATTGGTGTAAAGGACGTGTAAAGTGCTGTGAACAAATGGACACGCGCCTGATAACGCGAAAATGGGCGGCTGCGGGGGGGCCGAATCAATGCGAGTTCACGTGACCTAGGCATGGATCAAAGGTTGATATCGATAGTTACCCCACCGCGCTCTACAACTACAGTAATGTACAGTACCTACTACTTAGGTAACCTACAGTAAAGTAGCGCGGGTGCCTGGCAGCTACCTACAGCACTTGATCTGCAGTCAGAGCTTCTGAAGTTTAGTTGTCGTAGGTCTCTTCAATCTTACATATACTTGACCATGTAGTCAATAAAGCCTGTTATGCTAAGTACTTAGAACTAGGTCGGTACCTACCTTGCCCTCCAGGCAGTCCAATCCTTGGCATCTTCACATTCTTCCAGCCAAACGCCAATAAGCTTAAAGATGCCTACATCACCATTATGACAGACCCATGGCCTTGGGCAGCTGTCTCTCCACCACTCCACTCAACTGCGTCACCAATGCCTGACTTGTCTCTGGCCAGTCTTAGAAGCAACCACTTGCTTCCATTGCCAGCTCAGTTCTTTTAAGAGTCTACCTAGGTAGGTAGATAGCAAACACAGGTTATACCGCGCATTCTTTATCCCGCTGCTATCCGCCACGCCACGCTCATTTCCTGTGATATGAGTGAGTCCTTAGCGACCTGGTGTCGTCTCCTCTCGCCATGCTCCTTACCCTATACTACACTCTCGGGTAGGCTCCGTCTCCTGTTGGCTGTTGGTAGAGTGCTAGGTAGGGTCGCTACCACTTGATGCTTCGATTCTGACTGTCTGTTGTTGTAGTACAGCTTCCCCGCACACGTAACCAAGGTCTCTACACCGAGAGAGCATGTTGTGTACTAGATGGTAAAGCTGTAAGGACTAATAACATAGGTCGTACGCCGCCGCCCATAACTGCCGCCCATAACTGCCCGTGCGTCTCTACCTACCATGAAGCACCTCTATGAAGCACCTCCATGAAGCAGTGAAGCCCTGTAGGATATGACAGTGCCGTGCTTTTGTACCAATCAAACTATCGAGGTCGCACACTCAACTTCGATTCCGGTATTCCTTGGCTTTTGCCGGTGACCTCCCACATCTTTCGTCACCGAGCTAGCCAGCCTAGTTCCGCTCGAGACGACCATGTCGACAAAGAAACCCCTGCCCTCGCCCATGTCTCCACCGAGCAATCCCTCTCCCAGTGTCAGGTCTCGTCGTCCTTCAGCCACGTCTTCTCTCGCCACAATACCTCAAGTCGATAAAGAACATCTTGCTCAGGCACTTGACAAGATACACACTTCATCTAAAGAGGAGGGTGTGCTCACTACCTTCAATGACCTCGCCCCCCCTCCTGAGTCTGTCGATAACATCGAAAATAAGGGGCTCACAGGGGACTTGGTTCAACATGGCTTCAGCGGATTGTACTCGAGATTTAAAGAGGCCGTGGGAGTTACTGGGAAGGATAAGGACAAGGACAAGGACAAGGACAAACCTGTCGTCGCAGCAGCAGTAGAAAATCCGGAGCCCGTCGCTACAGATATCGCCCCTAGAAAGCCCCAAAGTACAGGATCGGGACTTTCCAAGAATGGCGGGCCTTCGTTACCACGAACAGACACGGGGGTGACGGACAGCACTTTCCACTCATCAACCTCGGATCCTCTGGATTCTACTGCTACATCGTCAGGGATTTTGCCTAGCGAGACCCAAACACAACAGCAGCAATCTACAAAGGCATCGTCCATCGCCAATCTTCCGGCCACGGCGTCCTCAAAGTCTGCCTCTTCTAGCCGCCAGAGTCTTCCTCATATCATCAAGTCCACCTTGGCTGTCACGACTGCGAACGTTAGCACCGTTAGTGCGTTCCGGGACACGTCACGCCCAACCTCGTCTCGAACAGAGGATAGTTATACTCGTAGCAGCCGCATAATAAGCGTCACCAAACCGAGTGAAGGACAATCGGTCGTCTACACCGAGTCTGTAGGTCTAGCACAGCTAGACAAGACATCTGTGTCCAGTCGCTCTCGTCGCGACGATGCGTATAGCATGGATGGAAGTCTGGATTCCCCTACGAGCCCTATCAAACCTTCAAAATCTACCTCCAAGGCTTCCCTTCCAGAAGCAACATCATCTGAGCCGAGTTTGCTGGGCACACAGACTAGACTAACGGCTAGACCTATAACGCGACGGCCGGCAGTGATTGATCGCATCAATCGCTCCCAGATATCAGAGAGCCACTCAAGATCATCGTCCTACTCCAGGGGGACAGCAGAAGCTAGTCCTGTGAATACATCCGCACATAACAGCATATATCACGAATCATTCACTCAAGCAAACCAGCATAGGCGAATGAGATCGGGAGATTACCGGATTCCTGGTACAACTCTCGACGAAGGGGCACCTGAAGAGGTGAGCGCGAAGCTTGAGTCTATGCGTAAACAGGTGCTAAGTAAGCAGTTTTGGATGTCTGATGAGACTTGCAAGGAATGCTTCTTGTGCGGATCACAGTTCACCGCATTCCGTCGTAAGCATCATTGTAGGACGTGCGGCTGTATTTTTGATAGCGGTTGTACCTCTATCATATCAGGCCAACGATTCGGAGTCCAAGGTACTTTGCGTGTTTGCAAAACCTGCTTGAGCATCATCCTCCAGAGACAGGACGGGAACATCTCGGACGAGTCCGCCGATGATACTTATCTTCCTGCCATCTTCCGCCAAAACCAGCCTAAAATCGTTGTACCTTCCCCCCCTATGAAGCATAACCGTGACGAGGCAAGCTCGGAGCGAACGGATGACGTCAATGACGATAGCAGATCGATGACTACGCCTATGATGGCTATTCCTGCCACAAAGCGTATTGGCGAATCGTCTAACCGGAACTCTGCGGTCCTTGAAATCGATACTCCCCAGCTCAGCCGGCCAAGCTCCTCGAGATCTTTACGTTCGATCAACTCTGGACGACCACAATCATCCGGCCACAGGCGCCAGCATTCGAAACACAATATATGGAATCGTCTTAAACCCCCAGTCGGTGAAAGAGCTCCCTTCCGAAAGTCAACAAGCGAAGAGGTGGCAAAAAGGCCGGGCCTCTCAGCTTTTCACGACGATAATGTTATCGACCCTGACCTAGCTCAGTACATGTCTGACGAGTCAAGTGAAGATGAACACATGAGCATCCTGGGGACTATTTCTGGGAGTGAGAATCATTCTGGCAGTATCGATCACGACAAGTCTAGTCTCGGTCCATATTTGGGTGTCGGCCGGAGAATTCGGAATAGAGCACTGGCCGAGAAAAGCCTTAGCGGTTTCAGTCATACTAGCCGCGGTGTAGATGAATATCACCCCCGATCTTCCAGACGCAGGAACTTGAGTACTGCAAGCGGTCCCCAAGTTTACCTCATGCGCTCACCGCGACCAAGAACTGCAACTGCCAAGGGCCCATACGGGTCTAATGAAACTTTGCCCTACTTCGACTCCAGCGAGGGTCCCAGTGCTGCTCGATTAACTCGGAGCTCTTCCATGAAGGGTGAGAAGGCACCTCGCTTGGAACTCAGTCCCGCGAGTATGCTGCATGTCCACAAGCTCCTACATCAGCTTCTGGAAGATTCAGGAATCTCCAATGTAGCTGCATGGAAGAAGGCACTAATTCCTATTCTTCTCAAGTGCACATCATGCGTTGAACCAGATATACACCGTGGAGACGATATTGATATCCGGCATTACGTGAAATTAAAAAAGATTCCCGGCGGCCGACCGAGTGATACCACTTACGTCCCCGGCGTCGTCTTCACAAAAAAGCTTGCCCTCAAATCGATGCCTCGCCGGATGTCAAACCCACGAGTTGTCATAGTCTCATTTCCCATCGAGTACCAACGACATCAGCACCATTATATGAGCCTACAGCCTGTTATTGAGCAAGAAAGGGAATTTTTGAAGCAACTAGTTAACCGAATCATTGCCCTGAGACCCCAATTGTTGCTTGCAGAGAAAACTGTCTCAGGACTTGCACTACAATTCCTTAACGAAGCAAAAATTGCGGTAGCTTATAATGTCAAGCCATCAGTTTTGTCCGCCGTCTCAAGGTGTCTAGAAACCGAGATCATTTCATCTGTTGATATGTTGGCGCTACCCCCAAGCCAATTTCAGACTGGAAAAAGCACCGGCTTTGAAGTCAAAACATTCGTCAATGAAGAAACAGCTGGCCGCAAAAAAACGTACATTTTTCTTTCTAGTAACCAGGAAGAATTGGGTTGTACAATTGCTCTGAGAGGGGCACACACTTCAGTGCTTGCGAAGTTAAAGCATATCACTGAATTCATGGTATATGTTGTCTATAACTTGAAACTCGAGTCATCCCTCATGCGCGATTCCCTTATCCAGCTTCCAACTACTGAAGATTTAAGTAGAGGCTCGACCCAGCAAGCCTCAGACGAGAACAATTCTTTCACGGGGGCGGCAGAAGCGGAAGCATTGGAATCGCAAAAAACTACGGCATTGCCTCCGACTTCAGAAAGTGTCGTGGCAAGCCAAACCAGTGACGGGGCATTGTCTAACGCCACTGAGACAGGTGCCGGCGGCGGGACGGTCGAAGGCAGCTCATCGCAACCCAACGACCCAGAGCGTAGGCTAATATCCCTCCACGAAACACACGCGTCCCACGACAGCCTAGTGCCCGAAGACATACCGATGCCTACCTTCTATAGTGACATGGTCGCCAAATATGAAACTAAGATCCTGTCTGCTTCGCCGTTTGTCAAATTTCCTCAACCTTACCTTTTAATGAATGCTCGGGAACAAGAACGCAAATTGGTTTACCTCAAACGACTTCGTGATCAAGATATAATTGAAGAACGAGTCGACGAAGAAAAGCATAAACCTCAGAAGTTTCAGTTAATCACGCCCGAAATGGTGCATCAAACTGGCCACAAGGCACCTCGGCAGATTATGGAAGTATTACACGCTGTTCATGATGCGGAATACGATAAAGCTCTCTACAACTATCAAACGCAAACACGGTCCTGGGAAAATTATATCCAAGGAAACCTGGACCTTTTCAACCCATACGCTCATCAGAATATCGTGGTATTATACTCCGTAATATGCACGGAAACTAAAATACCCTGTGTGGAGCCACAGCTCATTGCCCTTGGCTTCTACGATGACCATGCGGAGCATGGAAACATTATGGATGCAGACTGTACGTTGGGCCAATATATCGAGGAGGTGTGCTTCACCTCTGAAGATACTTGTACAGCAAACGGTTGTGACCGTAGATTGTTCGAACATCATAGAACGTACGTCCATGGTGAAGCACGTATCACGTTCTTCATTGAGAATGCGGTTAACGGCGCGTCCCGAGGAGATAACATCATGATGTGGAGCTACTGCAAAATTTGTAAACGTGAGACTCGTGAGGTAGAGATGTCTGCATCTACCTGGAAGTATTCGTTTGGCAAGTACCTCGAACTATCGTTCTGGAGCCGGGGCACCCATTTAATCAGAGATGAGGACTTGGGAGGCTGGAACTGCCCCCACGACCATCATCGAGACCACGTTCGATATTTTGGTCTGGAAGACAAGATTATTAGGGTGCACTACGACCCAATTGACCTCCTCGAAATCATCGTGCCTCGGGCCAGGATTACTTGGAAAGTCGAACATGACCTCAACATGAAGAATGAGATTTTCACTCATTGCCAAGACAGATGGACACGATTCACCGCTTCTGTGAAAGCGAGGCTTAAAGCCATAAGGCTCGATAACCTCGTTCTGGAAAAGGCCGAACCGTGCAAGGCGGAGATCGAGCGGCTGACCAAGAAAATTCAAGATGAGCACACTTCACTCATCCGGAAATTGCAGGAGAAATACATGAATTCGAGATATTACGAGGTTATTCCCTTCAACGTTGCCCTCCGCGAAATGCTAGTCAAGGTGACTGAGTGGGATGCCACGTTCGCCAAATTTGAGGCCGACTTTCTCCCTTCTGATAAGGATATAAGGCGGCTTACAATGATTCAACTGCGCAAATTGTTCACGGAAGAGTCGAAAGAAGCGTTGTCCAGTAATGAAACTCCTGCTGAGGCGATAGAGCTAACGAAAAGCAATCAACCACCCACTACCGATGGTAGTCCGAAAGAAGATGTCACACCACAAGATGCCGCTGCCGATAACCCCCAACCTGATGGAGCTGATGCAGATTTGCTTCAAGATGCCACGCCTAAAGGTAGGGTTCCCGATTCCACCCCGGAAGCGACATTGGAACGGATCGAACCGCTTGACCTAGCCACCCCAAAATCCCCCGTCCAAAACGCGCTCACTTTGGATCAGGTTCCAAAGAGCACTGTAACTACTCCAGGGTCTCTACTAGTGACTGAAACTCCTGCAAGTCCTATTACTCCGATGCCGACTCCCTTCAGTCCACTGCCGAAGACACCTCAACTGTCGGTAGCGGAACAGGTTGAACAATTGCGCCGCAAGCAGCAAGCAGCATGCTTAGAGAATATCAGCCGCCCCGTGGGAAGTAATGATATGCAGTCCGGCGGCATGGGAACGTCTTCAAAAGTGGATTTAGAACACGGCTCGACCCGTAGGGCGGGATCGAACGTGTCGCCGCCGATGGTCCGCGCTATCTCGCAGCCAATGAGTAGCTTGCCGACGCTACACCGGGTTAGCTCTGCGATGGGCAGGAAGTCCGTCGGTATGGTCAAAGAGAAAGAGAAAACGACACTACCAGAGGTTCCAGTCGGGAATGAAATTCGCAAAGCTGCCACGAGTGAGCTGATCAAACCCGAAAAGAAGTTCTTCGGCTCCAAACAACACCGGAAAAGTGGCCAGTCTTCTATCCCTCGGTTTGTAGGGATGAGGGATTCTAGGGTCTCCACCATCCGCAAACACTTTGAGCAACTCAGCCGTGAGTTTGAAAAGGAGCGCGAGAAAGACAGAAAAAAGCGGGCAGCAAATATGTCGCATTCTCGGCCGTTTCTTCAGCATTCAAGAACCAGAGCCACTGTTCAAGTTTATCAGGACGTTGATGCTGCAGTAAATGAACCCCTCCCGGCGGAAGATGAACAGACGATGGGACGTGACTCGGCCGAAACAAGACCTGCCGTAGCAGAAGCGGAAGTGGCGCAAAACCAGCCGCGACGGTTGAGCCACCTCCTAAAGCCACTCATCAAAACGAGGAAGCCGCCGAAGCTGAAGTGGATGACCAGGCTCAGAACACAAGCCCTGTCCCCACGGATGACGAGCAAGGTGGTAGTGATACAGAGAACTCCATTATTGATGGTAGCACTCTGGAGGAGATTGCTGAGTCCCTTGACTCCACCACCGAAATCCCACTCGAGCTTCCCAAACATGACAGAAATAACTTTATGAAAGCTCTCTCAAATTTCTGGAATGAACGATCAGCAAGCCAATGGCCCCCGTTAGACTACCCTCTCAATGCCTCTGATCACATATTCATAGACTCTGATATTATTGTTCGTGAATATGAACCAAGTTCCGTTATAGCCTTCGCTCTCAGCTCTGAGGATTACAAGAACAAACTTCGGCGGTTTTATCAGCACAAATCTTCCCAGGCGGCTCAATCATCCTCTTCGGACGCCGACGAGATCGAAGAGGGCGACTTAGACCTTGAAGGGCCCGTGGCAGATGATCGTTTGGAGGGGAGCCTAATCCATAATTCCAGTAGCCACTTCAAGTATCAGTTCGCCGAAGGACCAGCCAAGATGCTCGTGAAGATCTTCTATGCCGAGCAATTCGACGCCCTTCGGCGCAAGTGTGGTGTAGCAGATCGAATAGTTGAATCATTATCACGATGTGTGCCATGGGACTCGAAAGGCGGCAAGACGAAATCAGTGTTTCTCAAAACCCAAGACGATCGTCTTGTGATGAAGGTCAGTAGAACATCTGCACCTCGCTGCTTTTCTCAAAACTAACCGTGATTTGATCAGTCATTATCCCAAGTCGAAACCCAAGCATTTCTGAGATTTGCGCCAGCTTATTTCAGCATAATGGCAGAAGCCCTGTTTCACGAGTTACCCTCGGTAATTGCCAAAATGCTGGGTTTCTTTCAAGTAGTCATCAAGAACCCAGTGACCAACACGGAGATTAAGCTTGATCTGCTTCTAATGGAGAATTTATTCTATGATCGTGCGCCCACGCGTATCTTCGATCTCAAAGGTTCTATGAGGAATCGGAAAATTAATGCGACAGGCGTGCAAAACGAGGTGTTACTAGACGAGAACATGGTCGAGTATATCTACGAGTCCCCATTATTTGCGCGGGAGCATTCGAAAAAACTACTAAGAGCCTCGGTTTTCAACGACACATTGTTCCTGGCGCGGCAGGATGTCATGGACTACTCGCTAATGATCGCCGTCGATGAGAAGAGAAAGGAGCTCGTGGTGGGTATCATCGACTGCATTCGCACCTACACTTGGGACAAGAAGCTTGAGAGCTGGATCAAGGATCGTGGGTTCGCGGGCGGTAACAGGAACAAGCCGACTGTCACGAGCCCTAAGGAGTACAAGTCACGGTTCCGCGAGGCTATGGCAAGGTAAATGACTCCAAACCTAATGGTTATACATTCAATATTTAGTACTAACTTTTCTCCAGGTACATTCTGCTAGCGCCAAACTGTTGGCATCAGTTTAACGCTACACCCACCTCCAGTCGGCAACGCTCTGATGCGAATCAGATAGACAACGATGCGGCAGCAATTGAGAATTAAGACAAGGAAACTGCTGCTACATGATATTATGGGTCATTAAACTTGACATTATACTTGGGTGGAAGAACTGAGCAGCTCGGGCCGTCATAGAGCGAGCCATGGCTGCTAGTAAAGAGAGATTAGATACATGGTAGAGGCGCACATTATGAATGCGCAGGCCATGATTGTATGCATACGACATTAGGAGATACCCTTATGAATCGACTTTATTCTTTGATGAGATGAGATGAGATGAGATGCGAGTTTCATATTGTCAATGAAGATCCTGACTTGACATTGTTGATATGTCCTGTTTTTCATCTAATATTTTGTATCTTACTTCTCAAAAGCCTTCTCACTTCCATGTGTAAATAAATATTAGCATGCCAATACGTAGACAGCATCTGTTTGGGATCTCTTGTTAGAGCGGCCTTGGTAGATATTGACCGCAGCCTGCGCATGCGAATGTCGTCGAGAATATTGACTTCACCCTTGACCGTGGGCATCTCGCGTGCTGCTACGGCCGACATTGCGTATTCTGGTCTTGGAAGGAAATGAGTAGAGGTAGCTTTGGCACAGGCAATGCGTGAGCGATTCTCAGTAACACAAGTATGAACTAATATGCAGTTAGTAAGATTTTATTCCTTTGAGGTGGCGAGAGAAAAGGGGGCGAGAATGAGAGATTATCAATTATGTGTTGTGACGGTAGCTTTTGGTATTCATATATCGGGATAGACATATCACCGGTGACGTTCTGTACTGTACCCGCCCACAAATAAATACACCAAGTTTGAATACGCCGCACTCGTGCACTTCGAAATCCCCCTCTGACGGACTTAAGGAGCCTAAGCCCGCTTGCGTCTATCTGGCTATCTCTCCAAGTACTAACATTCACAATTATAAAATGAGAGAAGTAAAGTACAGTTACAAGAGGAACGGATCGGGGCATCCGACGATCGAGATGTGCGGTCAACCTGCAAGTGTCACATGTAGCTCGGTAGAGCCTTCTATCTGCATCTTCTCCCCATGCTTCACTGCCCGCAAAAGTAAGCATAGGGATCGCAGTCTGGATCAGCCCTTTTCTTGATTCTTGAGAGCCAGTGATAATTCGAACTGCATTTTCCACACCGTGGACTTGGGAGGGTAGGGCAACAGTTTTACCTCGGTCGAATAGGGTCCTGGACTGGTGTTGCGGCAACGATGGCTGGGGCTGGTAAGTTAGCTATGCGCGTCTTGCGTGCCAAGTTCTGAGGCCGACAGGTGTCTCAGTCCCCCTTTGAAATCATGTGATATTAAGATGCAACTAAAAATTAGTACATTCGCAAAATGTAAGACAAGCAAGGAAGGAAGATACGAAACTATATAATTCGTAACTTGGGAACTCGAAAAGGTGATTCTTACTAGTGAGTATGCACAATACGGCGCGGTATTCTATCTCGGATATTTGTTGACCCTCTTTCAAGGTTTAAATAGACACCTAGTACTTAATTAGAAAATGGAGTAAGAAGACGGTTGGCCAATCTAGTTGAACCCCTACGGACGCCCGGACTAGTATTGTACGCTTATAATAATGAAAGAAACCGACATAAATTGACTTTGTTCTATAATGCATTAAGACATACAGTTTATAGTACATGTAAGGATGTTGCATTGCTAAGCTCTTCTAGAGAGTAGCTTAATAAGGAATTGGTAGAGACACTTTGTTTCCACGCGAGACCCGAATCTTAGTCTGTGGAAAGTCCTCCCACTTCCAAGTGTATCCATTGTCGCGTATAATTGTACATGCTCGAACGAACTGGGGCTGTCCTTGATCGCAGCCGCTAACACGCAATTATTATATAAGGACCGGTAGATTTCCTCTGAGTTATGCTTAAATACATTATCAACTAACATCCGCCCCTCAGCCTACCTTGCGAAAGATACCCAGAAGCCTAAACCATACCCGCTACCTCAGGTCGACATAAAGATGAGCGATAACAGAATGTACCGCCTCCGAAGGCCTGTCCAAATAAGTCCGTGGAGTAATCTCAAACACTCCAGTAGTCATTACCGAGATCATAGTATTGTCCGTTGGTGAACACCTCAGCGTCATATTGTCGAACTTTTACTAACGCGACAGAAAGGTGTGCCGGACAAAGCGCCATTACTTTACGGAAACTGAAATCAAGATGCACAATGTATTCAAGGAATCGGTTTGTGTCTTTGGAAGGTTGGCTGGGATATTTATCTCCCTAGCGATCTTAGCAGTTACCTTGGCTGCTACCATATGTATCTTGACTGGTCGTTTCTACTTGCTTGATTCTTGTTGGGAATATGTGACGCAACTTATGGTACTGTGGGTGATAATTCGGATTCTAACTCCGTCATACTCACTCCAATGAGTGGTACGTGGTGCACTCAATCTGATGAGCATATATCAACGTTGACTGGCTCTCAGCATCCTCTAACAGTAATATGCTAGAAGGCGGATCCACTTTGTTCGAACGGTAAGCATGATCGTCCCAGAGAATGCGTTATGGTTTGAACTTACTAGAAATAGCCTCAAGGTTATGGATTCTAAAGAAGGCAATATCAAAATCCCTCACATCTTCCTGCAGAAAGTAACCACCGGCAACTTCCATTGTGCCCAAACGTGTACAGCTATGGAAGTAGAACCCATCTTTGTTAAACCATTGTTCTAGCGCTGGCCCTTGAGCACACCCCTTGCGCACGAGGAAGTCCCAGGGCCGCGAAGGCGAAGAAATGCCACCAGGCAGGCAGCATGCTATGATGCCCTCATTCTTAGCTTGAATTCAACCTTACAGGAGTATATTAACACAAATAAAGTCTCGAGATAGGTGCTCACACATGCCGACTATACAGGCGGGATTATCATGACGGTCAGTATTTGACGAGGACATCTTATAGACAAAATCTTGTGCTGGCAGGTAAGATTTTCTTAATAATGAAATTAATTAGTCAACATGCGACATTGAAGGATTTTTGCTTAGACTCCCTAGATAGATGGTTCGTTAGATATATATCATTATTTACAACTATTATGGTGACGATAGATTCGCATCGCTGGCAACAATGGACATTGGACAAAGTCCACACCGGCTTCCGCACCCACTCAATCTAGCACACTACTATCTACATACCTCTAAACAGGATAAGATCATATAGCCAGGTCATAGGAGGAGCAGTTATGGAGGTGTAGTCGAGCTCCGCCGCCCCAACCCTTCATCAGGTAGAACCATGTGCGAGGAATAATGTTCGATCTATCCATCATTGGACTATGTTCGAGGCCGTTTCCTACTAATTAATTGTCCAGAAAACACCCAAATACAGTCATATGTACGTCGTTGGTGTAACATGTCATGCACCACTACTACATCGGAGCACGCGTGTGAACAGAGGCAATATCGGCTCCCCTGTTTTATTCCTAGGCAATAGTCGATAATCATCTGCTACCGAGGGCGGTATAGAAGACTACGTCGGTAGTCTAGAAGTTCATCTTATTGAAAAGAGCATCTTTTATTATGATCTTGACGTGACCAGTGAGAAGTCGATTCTAGAATTCAAGGAGAAAGTTGCTAGCTTAACCGGTGGGCATCTTGATATTCTCCTTAACAACGCGTAAGTGTACAGAAGTATCAACAGCGATTCAATATTGGCGTCATCTACTATCGATTCTTGTGACCGCTGACGTACTTGTGGTCCGTCTGATAGGGGCATAGGTCAGTGTTGTGAACTTCCATGACTTCTTGTTGCTGGCAACTAGAACAATGTTCAGCTTATACTTGCCAGCCATAGATAGCGATGTCGTTGGAGTGCAGCGTATGTTTGATGTCAACATTTTTGGCCCAATGCGGATGGTACATCATTTCCATGATATGATTATTCAATCTTCCGGGACCATCGTCAACACAGGCTCCATCGGTGGTGTTATACCGTACGTGTATAGTGCTGCCTACAATGGATCTAAAGCCGCGCTACAGCACTGGTCCAATACACTGCAAGTAGAAATGGCACCGTTCGAGTAAGTCATGGTGTGTGACCCAGAATAACCAGCACCTAGACTAACGAGCATGTAATGCGACAGCGTTAGAGTCCTCACTGTTAGTACAATGCCTTTAGATACCGCCCGTTCTCAGACTAAAATCGAGGACAACAGATTATTTCGGGAGAAGTTGGTATGAACATTTTGAAAAGAGACGCAGGGAGGCAGCTTCCGACTGGTAAGTCGTTGTAGACTGGCATCTAGATACCCAAAGGATAAGGAGATATACCGAGGTTGATCATACACCTACAGGCTCATATTACTCGCCGATGGCTACTGCCTTCAAAAAACATGTACAACGAATACCAGGTAATGAACATGAGCTCATTAACACAGTTTTAGTTAATTCGCCCTTTTATACTTCAAAGGCACATAGATACTACTGACCGCCATGACTACGCGAAGCATGTTGTAACTCAGAGCCTTAAACAGTCGCTGCCTGCTTAGTATTGGTATGGGAAAGCCACATTGTCAGTATGGGCTATCACAACGTTTGGCTAGAGGACTATATGGGTGAGCCCACTGTCCCAAATCTCTCAGCCAAGGTGCGATTATAACTGATTTCTGGTAGGATACAATCTTTTGGAGCTGGTTTGGCCTCGGAACTCTCAGGGAATATCACTGCGATAGATGGGACAGGGGTGATTAAGCGGGCAAGACCGGGATAGCAATTCATCTACCTTGATAGTATGCTGAGATTTGAAACATTCTGCTATGACTCATTGTGATCTCTCACGATAGCTGTATTATCAAACTCTTAGATACTGCTCTAGTTACACTCACATCCTGCAAGTTCAGCGTCCTACGAACCCTTTGACAGTTGTAATGCAATGTCTCACTGCTCAGTTTCCTTCGCTGCCAAATCTTTGGCGTTCTTCTCGTAGTAAGGGGCAAGCTCAGCCAAATACTCCCCAAGCTCTTCGCCTTGGGCCGTTATGACAGGTTTGCAGTCGATGAGTATGTAGAGCATTCGACCCGGCATCGTGCCATTTCCCGTGATGTTGCGCCACGCGTGAGCACAACTGCGGTTAATGCAAACATCTCCCTGACGCATAATGCGAGTCTCACCCGAGTCAAGTTCCATCTCAAATTCACCTTCCAACACCACACCGTAGTCGAGTGACACCGCCCTGTGCATAGGCGACACCGAGCCCGGGGAGAAATCGATCATGCGTACCACTGTCCCATTCTGATAATGCAGCGGGGGCTTCCTCAGTATTAGCAATGACACGTGCACAACGCAAATGGGAACGGAATGCTGCTACCTCATGCTCTTTCGCGTGTAGGACATCTTTGTCATCACTCAAATCCACCGGCGTCTCGGACGTCGAGTATAGAATGTTTCCCAGCGCTTGGCGATCCCCAATGATACGGTGGTGATCACCACAATCCGTAGACAAGAATACTCCTTTGCCATCGGCGTTGTGGCCAGTGATATGTCGCACTGTACGCCGAAGCCCTGGTGCCGGAAATCCCTGGGAGATGTAGCCGGCACCGCGAAGGAACATAAGGGGATCTTTCGATGACATCTTGTGGTCGTTAGCGACTTTACTCAAGTTCAGATTAGAGATATCCTCCTAAAACCACATAAATTGTCGACTTTTACAGATGAACATACTGCGAACGCCCTGAAAAATCACCTCCCTCCCACTACATAATATGGAATCGAGGTTGTGGAACATGTGCCTCAGATGTGCGCAGTGAACTCTGGTGGGAAGCCGTAGCCCTCGGCAAGACTCTATACCGAACGATGTAGTATTGTGTTACAATCATAGGTAATTTAATCCTTCATTGCAACCTTCATTACCCCTCCATTACGAGCCAGTGCACAACGTATCTCGCGTATTTACAACATCCCGCGCAAGGCTGTGCCCCCGTCGACCAGGAAGCTGGTTCCAGTTACGTAGCTTGATCTCGGACTACAGAGGAATATTACAACGTCGGCTACCTCTGAGGGACGAGCCATGCGGCCGAATGGCACAGCTCGGTGTATCATCTCATCAAGCCCCTTGACCTGCTCTATTGCTCTCGTCAGCATTGGGGTATCAACCCAAGATGGGCAAACGCAGTTGACGCGAATCCTATGCCACGCATTGTCAGCTTACTGCGTCCTACCCCTGTTAAACAGACCATGTCGCGTATCTGCAATACTACTAAGTCACGTCTTATCCTGCCCTCGTCACTCACCTGCATTTCGAGTGATACCCAAGACAGCATGCTTCGTTGCCGTGTACTGGGTCATCCCTGGTTAGGCTACAAACGAGGCGAGTGAGCACCTATGTTTACGATTGTGCCACGGATTGCGCCCCGGTAATCGCCGTTCGCGGACACCGGTTGTGGCCCCTGAGCTCTCATGAGAGCCGATACCTCCCGGGTGACCAGGAATGTACCTATGTCATTAATACTTAGGAATTGGCTAAATTCGGCTGCGTTTGCATCTGCGACCTCCGCCGCCTTTTGGACCCCAATCTTCGCGGAGTGTGGGAGTTAGCTTAAGTAGTAAGTAGTAACTTGAAGTGTTACTGACACCGGCACTATTGACACAGTAGTCGATGCGTCCAAAAAGCTCTGTCGTTATGTGACATTGGCGCGGAAGTGTAGGGAAATGCGCACCTCCACCAACAACAAGAGCAGAGCCGCTATCTAGCTAGGTAGATAATTCTGACCTGAACTATTACCAGCCACAGAATCATAGATCCAGTACGCCAAAGTTTTGGGGGAGACCAAGGATCAGTATGGAACACCTGAGTTGATAGTATATCTGATAGGTGCATATCTGGGGCAATCATGGGTCAACGATGTTAAACACTGGATCTACTGTAGTCTGATCTGACGTCCCAAAAAGTACCTACTCACTTAAGTAACTTATATGCAATTATACTCGTCACTGTCTCGCTACTAGATACCGGAGTATCCTAATAAGTGTACTTTGTACCTTTGAATGGTCCAAGAGACAGCGAGCTAGTGGCGCAATTATGCGACATACCTAAGTAACTACATGTAGAGACCAAACTGACTACGTCAAAACATCCTGAATATCAGCAAATGCAAGTTCTTGCCAGGTTTCGTCCCAGAGACGTTTGGCTACAGGGATCGCCTGGTCGGAATAAACGAAAGGGGCCATCCTATTAGCGGTGCATTAGCTTCATCGAGGGGCGGGAAGAAGAGGCCAAGGGCGGGACTTACGGCCTTAGCTTGCCATCTTCGACGTACTGTCCATGAGACCTCTCATCCTGTACAACGGCGGCATGCAACAACGCGCGTGCACCGATGGCAGGCGACCGAGCCATTATACGTATCGGGATAGTGACTGATGGACCTTGCTCTCGAAGGAGACCCGAATAGCAAAGGCCTGGGTTGGCGCAGTTCACAACGACCAGTGAGGACGGCACGCGCCTGGCCAGCTCGGCCACAAAGAGCTGACCCAGAAGCTTCGTTACAGCGTAACGCTCAAGTTTGTCAAACCCGGCTTTTTCGTCGTCAAAGGCTGGGAGAAGCGGTTGTTTATCTCGCTCGGCAAACCTGGCCCAGGCAGCCGTGTCTGACGACACAAGCACGATGCGGCCGGGGGCCGGATGCGAAGCACCACCCGTCGACGCAGCTCTTTTGTAGACGCCGATCAGGAGCAGCATGAGAAGTACGGAAGATAGGTAGTTCGTTTGCATGTCTTCCTCGTGGCCCGTTGCCGGGTTCAGGGAGAACGAGGCACGGTTGACCCCAGCATTGAGGACGGCGATGTCGAGGCGCGGGGTGAGTTGCTCGACGCGCCGAGCAACAGCCAGGATGGAGTCGTAGGACGCGTAGTCGAGCTTCCAGACCTCAATGCTCACGCTAGCATTGGGGTTGACAGCTGCTATTAGCTCACTACGGGCAGTCTCGCCCTTTGTCTCATCGCGGACGGCGAGGATGAGCTTGGTGAGACCTAGCTCAAGAAGCTGGCGCGAGCATTCGAACCCGATGCCGCCGTTGGCGCCCGTTACTAGAGCCGTCTTCCCAGCCAAGTCGGTTTCGCGCCGCGATACGAGAGCAGGCGAAGCGAAGAACTGGCGGCGAAGAAACTGAAGCTTGCTGGCCTCCTTCTCAGGACTCAAGTCAAATGAGACTTGCTGCGTCATAGTTACTATAGCTAATACCTAGCTTGCGTGCCGACCCAGAAACTCGAGCGAGCGAGATTGTGTTGGTCCTAAACGCTTGGTATTTGGGCGTTTGGCATGTTGTTGGTTGCCTCAGTATTGGCATAGGTCTACTTCGGTCTTCTGACTGCACGGCTCCCGCAGCATCTTATCGCACCCTACTTACCTACCTAGGTAGGCGAACCGAACTTACTGGTTACATCCATATAACTCACTCAATCCTAGGTATGGGCATCAAGAATACCTTTTCTAAACCTGGCCTCGTGTGGTCGTATTCCGAAGTACAGATACCCATAAATACCTGTGCACGATTTTGCTTGGCCCTAAGCCCTGTCCACACGGGTCAGATCTTGGGGCATTAAACTAAACCCAAAAAGGAAACCCCGTTATATGTATGCATTTCCCTTATTGTAGCTTAGATCTGGGCGCGATGCCTGCCCTAGCTAATGTGAAGGCCATTTCGTTTTCCTTGCCATAGTTATCGGGCCAAGTCTTGCAGCACGTGTGTGCAACCTGCCTAGAGCAGTGGAAGTCGACAGCAACACGCATTCAAACAAGAATCCAATGCCGACTTCCTCGGAGCATTACCGCGATAATCAACCGAAAGTTTTACACAATCTCTTCCTTAGGTATCATATGAAGACTAGGTACCTATCATTGCTCTGAACAATAACATCTCCCCTGTCTTTAAACAGGAACTTGTCTATACCTATCTAGATGAGAATTGCACTATGTAAAACAAGCCGCTCTTTATCTATCCAATTATTATGTTGATCTTGTGCCCGGCAAATGCTTTCCCTGTGATTCATTTGAGTCCCACGTTGTCATTAGAGCTGTTAGGCTTCTCTCGCTCGGCACCCAATACAGCCCCTTCATTCTTGGTGCTCAGATGGTGTGCGCGTACAAATACGTTGCAGAGCAATGATAAAGCTGAGAACGCCACATACTGTTTGTAAACAGGCAAGATTAGTATATATCTGATGCATCGTAGTGAGAAGGTAGGTTACAATATTGCACGTACCATGATCCACACATCTCGGAGGGAGTCGAAGTAAGCATGTCGTACCACGCCCTGTTGTTGACCTGGCAGCTCATTAATAGCTTCCACCTTGGCCGCAGCCTGATCGCCATTAAACTGTCGGCCCAATTCAGCACCAATTTGGGTGACGAGCGCCGGATTAGCGGCCGTCATCTCATTCTGAAAAATGACTCCGCCGACGACGATGGAAATGGCGATGGCAATAGAGCGCACGAAATTCATACTAGACACGACAGCCGCAGTATCCCGGGCAGAATTGATAGCCTGCACTGCAATAAGAGGCGGTTCGATGTTCATCCCACCACCTACCCCGACCCTGCGTACGAGCCCTGTTAGTGACTGCCTGCTGATTGTGACCCGTGGGAGTCAAACGTACAAGATCTCGAAGATGAAGAGCCGAGCAAGACTCTTTTCGAATGGGAGATAAATAAAAAGTCCAACCCCTAGAATGCTGAGTAACTGTCCGATATACATAACAGCGAGATATTTTCCTGTCTTCTGAATGAAGAAGCCGACAGAAGCGGCTGCGAGTGAGCTTGCCACAATGAGAGGAAGGATGTAAATGCCCGAGGTCAGAGCATTAGCGCCAAGTACCGCTTGCGAATAGAGTGGTAAGTAGTACAACATTCCGATGAAGACATAGAAGTTGAAGACGTACACGCCATACGCCGCAACCGCAGATTTACTTGAGAAGAGGTGAAGCGGAATGATGGGCTCCTTGGCAAACTTCCACTCGTTTAGGACAAACAACACTCCGGTGACGACGCCGAAGACAAGAAGGTTGATGACAGTGGCGGACGACCATGGGAAGACAACATCACCAAAGTCCAGGGCCAGAAGGACCATCAAGACTGAGCCTACAACAAGTGCGCCACCCGTCCAATCGATCTTCTTGAGCCCGGCGACGATAGGTGTACCGGGGCTGGCGACCTTCAAGAAGAAAAGGAGTATGACGAAGACAGACCCACCTATCGGCACTGATGCGGATAGAACCATGGAAGTTAGTGTTGTGTTTCAAGGGGGGAGACGTGATGGGCACGTGTTCATCCATGAAACTCACAGTTAATCCAGAAACACCATCTCCAACTTGTAAAGCATCGAGCCGTTAGAACTAGAGACAGAGCGCTCACAATTTAGGGGGTTGAACTCACTCGGCCTTTTCTGTCAAGGCACCACCAACGAGGGGCCCGATGGCGCTTCCTAGAGCGTGGGCCAGCGACGTGAACCCTATATAAAGGCCCCGATCCCTTACGGAGAAGAAATCACAGATGATGACATTGACCATAGTGCCCATGCCGGCAGAGCTGTAGAGGTGTGAGCAAGTACATTATGAGCCATACCGTGCGCGAATCTCATCCCCAAAGCGGCGCGGTGACTGACCCTAAGCCCTGTATCGCGCGACCAGCAATCAGAGCGTTTATATTGGGCGCCAAGGCGCATAGCAAGCTTCCCCCAAGGAAGATAGCGATGGCTGTGAGTATGATGGGCTTGCGTCCCCAGATATCAGCGACGGTGCCCCATAGAGGGGTGGTGGCCGTGCTGGCGAGAATGAAAGCGCTGCCGATCCAGATGTAGCCGGCGACGGAGTCGAGGGAGGCAACGATGGTGGGTATGGCAGGTATGACGATGGTAATATCGAGGGCGGAGAGCAGCGTCGAGAGGCATAGAGGCAGCATGATAAGGGCCGTCCTGGCGGCGGAGGGCTTTCTATCGTCCAACGCTTCGTCGTTGTCGCCGTCTTGTGTCGACGACGTTGGCGGTGTTGTGGAAGCTGGGCCATCTTTAGAGTCCCGACCGGACAGTTGGCTCGATGCGATGACGGCGCTTTGAAGCACCGTGATTGTTTCTGTCCCCGTCTCGGTCGCCATCGTCAACGACTCGACGCTATGATGAGGGTCTCGCTATGCGACGTGATGGTAAACGCATGCACAACTATCTCAACTATATGTCAGGTATTAGGTAGGTAGGGAGGGAGGGAAGAGAGCTTGCTTGCGGGCAGGGGCGCAGTAGGGGTGCAAGATGTTCCTTGTTACTTACGGCACTAACAAGCATCTAAGCTATCGCGATCGGCTCCACAGGATGTCGGTCCTTGTTAAGTCATATAGTTGCTCTGTCCCGTTCAAGTAGAGTTTTTGGAAATCTAGACTAGAAATATCTTAGTGAAGACGGGAGTGGTGGAGGGATGGAGAAGTGGTACCTGACTTGGTAACTGTTAGTGCAGAACCAACGGCTACCACTAGCCCTACAGGCGGGGGGGGGGGGGGGGGTGCGACAAGGGGTGCTGCCTGGTGGAGCAGGGACATCTAGGTAGGTATCTAGTCCACTGAAGGACCCAGACTAAATACCTACACTAAAGGTACGTTAGGTAACGTGTAGGCCACTACCAGTCACTAACGTGTAAGTATATGTATGATCCAGCGCATCGATGGCTACCGACATCTACCATTCGAAAGGCAACGTCAAGAGATGATCTAAGAGATGCAAAATAACGTTAAATACCTAAGGTACCTCTAGGTAGTGCACTCTTTATGCAGATGCTAATAACCTTATCCTAAAATAACCCCGTACTGCGGCTACTATCTATGTACTGCGAGGTTCTGTCTATTCCCATTCTCGTGACTCAATTCCCAACGAGGAACCACAGGGCGGAACAGCCGATGCCATTAAACATGAACTGGTGGAATACCACCCATAAGAATGCATTGATAAATTTGGGGGCGTAGATACCCCAGAGGTCTTCGGAGCCCCATATGAAAACACAGGCCAGATTGAATGCTAGCGAGCTGAGTGCCGAGAAGAGAGTCTGCATAGTCAAAAGCTCAATAAAATGCCCATTAGTCACCACAGTCTGAGGTTTGGCCGCTCTTTTTGGCGCTGGCTTGGTGATTTTGGCACCATTGCTGCCGTTTTGATGGGCGGTTCTATGACCGCCGTTGGCGTGTCCGTTTTGTAGGATCGGAGTATTAGCAGGACTAATACGTCGGCCTTCATGCCACCAAGTTAATAGCCGGAGACCGGCCAAGGACCACCACACAGGGCCGATCCAGTTGGTGAGAAAAGATTGGACCACGACGCCGATGACACTGGTCCCATCGAGGCTATTGAAACCATTCACCAAATCGAGCGAGGCAATCGTGTTGTCTCTCCCCATGCTGTAGAAGGCACTTTGGCCGAGCAAGACCGCGGTCGTTGCCGTTTCCGCGGGAGATAACCCCATTCTCACTGCCATAAGGGGAATACATTAGTTCGTGTTGGGCACTCAATAAGAAAACACGACCGTTGTGTCGTAGTAGGAAACTTACAGAGAAGTTCAAGTTGATACTCAAATATCAGAAAGAAGCACAGATTCTTCGGCCGAGATTGCAATCTCAGGTACACATTTAACAATTCGATAACACTCGTCGTAGCAACTTGACCCTCGTTAGTATGTATGATCACTGCTGCTTGAAAGTCAAAGGGGAACCCGTTTTCCCCGACCTACCTGAACTGCTCGTGGGATTACCATATGGGCTTCGGCGCTGCCATATGAAGAAAATCGAAAATGCAAGAAGCCCAGTCCAGAATACTTGTAGCAGGAGATTCTGCGGTATAGCGGCCACCAACTCTCTCACATATTCAGGTGCGAAATCCAGCGACTCAGGGTTGTGGCCATATGCCGACGCCAGTTTGAACCCAAACGCAGCCGCACAGAGCGCGAGGGACACTACGCCGGCAACCCACCGACCTAGGGCGTCCGCAGGTTCTTAGCAATCAACACCGAAGCCGAGAGATGAGATAGAAGGGCGGGGATCCAAAGAAACACTGGATGCGCGAAGATGAGATCATCGATACGGTCCGCGATGGAGTGCCCGGCACCGTGCTTGTTGATGCACTGGCCCGCGGAGTGAAGGGCAATCAGACCCAAGTATGCCAAACTGAACCCGGATTTACGAGAGCTACGACTGATCATGAGTTTCACGTTCAAGTAATTCCATTTTTAGGAGAACCAACACACGTACCGAAGAACAGAGAGGAATCCCAGCCATAGAAGTGACCCCCAGAACCAGAAATGGTGTTCCTCTTCCACGAGGCCCGGAAAAAGCATGGTGGTAGAATGAACTGCCGTGGCGATAAATAGCGACCAAGTGCCAAGGTCCAACGAGGGAAGTGAAGCGTATGCTAGCAATACCGCAGCCGCAAGGCAACCGACTCCAACTTGCAGTCGACCGACGCTGATATTATCCACGGATATGAGCAGAACGCTTTGAGCAGCGGCGACGAACTTAATGCGATGTCAGGGGAAAACACTACATATTCATGGACATGCTATCGACCTTACCTCATAGATAGAGCTCTTCAGATGCTCTCCGGCTTCGCGACTAGGCGAATCCTCCCAGGCCTTCTCGGCCAATAGCACGGCCTCCCACCGATCATCTGAGCGACCCAAGTCATTGTGACGTTCGCTAGAGTGCTTATCACCATCTAAATCTATCGCCTTGTTTGCCGATTTCGTCGAGATTCTAAGGGCTCTGTGTATCTGTTTGGCGTTCTCTAACAAGAACTCTACAGCTTTCGCGTCGTCGTCGAAAGCGGAAAGCATATCGGGGATGAAGATGCCTGCATTCGTCGACGGGATCGGAAACCCCATCAATCCCGAGAGTGTGGGGACCAAGTCGATCTGGTTCACGGCCGAGTAGTACAGGTAATCCTCGGCAACGTCCAGAGGCGAGCTGCGCTGCGGCTGTGTCATGGCTCCTAACTTGGGAGATATGAAGACGGTGGCGGCGGCCAGCTCCTCGGGTAGCCGGCCACCGTGGTTCCCCTGAGCTGTCATTCCGTGGTCACCCAAAAGAACGAAAAGAGTGTTCTGCATGTGAGGTTCGTGAACCAAAGCCGTGTAGATTTCACTGACAACTTCATCCATTTCAAGCTGCTTGGGACGCATATGAGCAGACCTCGGCCCCCCAAGGTGAGCTACGCAGTCGAGCCCTAGGTAATGCAGAATCAACGCGGTCCAATCATCGCGCGCCAGCTCATTAGACAAGTTTTTTGTGATGTTCTGGTCGCTATGGACGAGATTTGGCAGTTGGAAAGATGAGAAGATCTCCATGCGGTCGAAGATATCCGGATACAAGTCCACCCATTCCTCTATGCCGTGGAAGACGAATTCCTTTTGATCGGCCCGGGATGCCTTAAGACGAGCAAGCCACGTGTCCCCGCCATCTAGACGCGAGTCCTCGGGCCAGTTGACAACGTTTAGCCAGGCATCCAGAAATGACTGACTCGACCCTTGAGTAAGGGCCTTGATGCGAGAGAGGGTCAAAGTTGGCATCGCTGAAAGGGCCGTGATGGGCACAGCGGCGCCTGAGCGAATGAGCCCTTGCGTAAAGGGGAAGCCGCCCTCCTTGGAGAACACGAAATCGGTCCTCAACGCATCGACCATCATGAAGATCACCTTGTCGAAAGGCGCCTCATGAACTTTTGTTCTCAACGATGGACTAGGAATGTCCGTGACTTCTAGAAGAGGTCTACTGCGGAAGAGACCAGCCATGAATATGATCATGCCCACGGGGATCAGGACATTTGCAAGTAAGAGCATTAGCATGCTCGTAGTCCGACGTTTGAAGATCATCGTGACACCGAAGTACAAGTATCTCGGACCAATATGCGAAAATGCTTCCACGATTGACCATTAATACATTGAGCATTGAAAGCTGGTACTAGGGCTTGTAACTATTCAGATGAATGACTTTTATAATTCTCATCGAGAATAAACACCATTGTATTCTGTAACGGAACATACCGAGGCCACTGCTCCTTATAGTATAAGTCACGATATATATAGATTACCACATAACATAACTACCTCTAAGACTATCTGGGTTCGCTATGAACGCGAAAACCCTGTATTACCCACTTCAGCTCAGGGGAAACGCCCATAGGGAATACTCTCGCGCAAAATCAAACGCGCAGCCCTAGGGTAACAAGGAGCAAAGTCACCTCAGCATGGCCTCAAGTTAGATGTGAAAGGGTAACAGAAAAAATGATCCTGTTACACCGAATAGGGTAAGTAACAAAATATTAACAGAATATAGGTCACTCCGTAACATTGATTTATCTACTTTTTAATAAAAACAATACCTAAGCTAACCACATTCAGCCTCTGCGTTCAAATTGACGTAAACAGATTGTGCATTTAGTAAATATGCAATAAGTAAGCATTTTACAAAGATGCAGTCTGATTCTATCCTTATTCTTCAGGTACTAAGTCTAGTTCCTCATAGTAGCGATAGATGCCATAGTTGGAGTATTTCTGGCGTCGGTCACTAGCGAGGTACTCAGCAATGCGCGGACGGGCCTTGACTGCATCATAGTGCTGGAAGACGCGGTTGTATTTGCCCGAACCCTTCGCCGCCGCAATAGCTTTGCGAAAGAAGTGGGTGGTACCATCTAGAGTCTGCGGGCACGAGGCGTTAGTTGTTAGCAGCATAATCAATCAAGGATGAGGCGTGGGGGGATGGAGGGGCGGATGGCTTACTTGGAACAAGACCAAATCGGCCCAGGTCAGGACGCCGCCATACAACCACGGGCCGTCCTTGCTCGCCTTTCCGGCGAGCACTCGTTCAAAATAACCGAGGTACTTGGGGAGTCGGTTCTTGACCCAATCCTTCACACGGCGCAGACATTCCTCTTTCTGCTCCTCGTAATAGAGGTCAATGGCGATAGGGTGGTGGCAGTTGTGGACTTCGTTACTGAACCCATCTAGTGCGGTCAGGGCAAGGGCGTTGATCCTGAAGATATCGTCGCCTCCATTGGCGGCTAATCCGAGTTTGGGCCCGAGATACTGAAGGATGTTGGGGGTTTGCGAAATGATGAGATCGCCGTGTTTGAGGATGGGAGGCGCGAAAGGAGGGGGATTCAGCTCATCGCCCGTGTTAGTCTCGCTGATGTAGCCATGGAGCACATCCATGCCACCTTCTGCAAAGGCCGTGTCGGAGTAGGGGACGCCCGCCTCGACGAAGCAGAGACGGATGTGCTCACCCCGACCAGGGATGACATGCCAGTAGATAAGCTCGTAAGGAGCTTCGTTCGTAGAGTGGGATGTCGCCATGATCTCAAGCACCTAGGCAAAAAATGAACAAGCTTGTTGGTTATCTGAGGGATGATAGCTCGCCTCGAGATAGCTATTTCAAATAGATACAGATGAATATGGCGAGACGCGTAAAATAAGACGATAACTGGTGAAGAGAGGACTGTTAAGCACACCGCCCTTTTTTTCTTAATTTACATTTTCCGCCCGAAGTTACCATCACACGACCACATGGATGCCTTATAGAAGGTCCTGAATGAGTGCTACAGTACTCTATATGCATTGAATCCTTCGACTTCAGTTGTGTTGCAGCGCATTAGCGAGCTGAAACCTTTGGTCACTGATACCTAATAATATCTTCGCGCGCGTACTGATTAATCAATACCACCCTCCCTGCTCAGATGCCCACGCCACTAAAAGTGAATAATACCTGAGGTAGTTGGTAAATCTGCGTCACCCATCTCTTCGTTCGATTTCTCGGCCGGCGTGATGCACGTTTGATCTTATTTTCGAGCCAGCAAGCTCAGCTCACAACAAGTCTCTGCTCAACAACTACTCTGCTAACTTGTATTACCCATGGATCTCGACGGACCGGTCCTCCCCCCTCCTGATGGGGTTGAATCTAACCTGGACAATCCCCCAAATGGGAACGCCTTGGTCATAGGGCTTATTTCATTCTTCCTCTCTATTGCACTCATATTCATAGCCCTCCGCCTCTATGCCAAGACTATTTACCTGAAGAACAAGCCTGACATTGGAGACTGTAAGTGTGATGCACCTAGTTGCTAACGGTGCTTCTTCTAACATTCACCTCAGATGTAATTTTACCGGGAATAGTAAGGACGCCAGTGTCAAAGGTTGCAGACATTAAAATACTGATGCTTTTGTGTTGATGAATAGGCAACTTATGTTGCCGGCTGCATATTCTGCTATCGCGTTGCTCTCACCTCGGGATTCTTCGTCCATGGGTGGGATTTCCGTCTCAGGAACCAAGCATGGTTCTACTATGTGAGCGACCCCAAGCCATCAAAAGAAGCAACTTCCAACTAATGTGTTGTTCCGCTGCGCTTCAGAATCTGTTTCTCGGGACACAGATGTACCTGGCTAGCATGATCTTTATCAAATCGGCCATCTTGCTCGAGTGGGCGCGCATCTTTGGACCGAGTAGTCGTAGCACCTTTCGCCTAACGTGCTATGCCCTGGCTGTCGTCAACGCGATATACTACACGATCAATATCAGCCTCGAGGTCACGTCGTGTAGACCCCGCGCGTACTACTGGGACAAGACAATCCCCGGCGGCAAATGCGTATACAACGGCCCCGCCCTGTCACTGACGTCGGCCCTTATCAATCTCTTATTCGACCTTGCCATTCTTCTGCTCCCGCAGGGCGTTATTTGGAAACTGAACATGTCGCGCAGGAAGCGCGTTGGTGTCTCTGCCGTGTTCATCGTCGGTCTCGGGTACGTCTTCTTGCATGCTCCTATCTTCCTGCCAGAATGCCCAATAGGCCCGCGTAGTGATCAATATCACCAAATCGTTTTAGCACATTGGGGACTGAGTGATAACTAATAATATGCGTATATCAACAGAGCTTGCACTAGCGCTATACTCCGCATCGTGTTTGGTGTTGCCTATGTCACCACCAACGACTATACGTACATAATATCTCCACAGTCTATCTTGTGTATTGCGGAGGTGACGGCAGGTATCCTGGTCTTCGCCGCCCCGGCCACCCCGAAGCCCGTGGTCTATCTCGTGAAGCAAGCTGGAAGTTCAGTCGATCGCTTACTACGGTCTACAAGAGCCACCGCCTCGGGTGTGGATAGCGGCACTGAACGCTCAGAAAAAGGGTTGTACTCGCGGAGGAAGCCAAGCAAGGACCCATACGACAGAGTGATGGAGACGGACAGCGTGCAGTTGACCAAGATCAGTACGAGCGGGGACTCGAACAGGATGGCGACACATGAAGTCTGAGATTTCATATTTTGCATAGGTATATAGTCGGTTTGTTTTCTCTTCTATTACAAGTGAGACAGGGACAATTGTATAACATCATGCGACAAATGTTTTTGTTTTCGCGAACCAGTTCGTTTTGCCAAGCTCTACTTGGGGTCACGCTCTATGGTGAAGGGAGAATGCGTGCATGAGGAAAGCAATCAAAAGTGCGACGTAGGACTGCCAGAGAATTGCCAAGGACTGCATTTCCAGCGACAGTGTCGCTAAATTCTTAGGTTAGCCAATAAAACAAGTCATGTCCTAAAGTTTTTGCGCAACTATGTCTTTGTAACTTGATGTTAACCCCCCACGTGTTTATTCTGAGTAGTATTCACTGTAATGCGTCAGATGTAATTCTATATCCATTCTCAAGATGACATTAGAGACCCTCCTAGATGTTCATCCGATCACCCGAAGGATCATCTTGGCTAGTATCCTGAAGGACGTTTTAACACAGACGCCTCACTAAGACTACTCGGCATGTTCCGGGGTTAATTAGTTTCGTTGGAATTAGCCGCATGCCACTTCAACGTGATTTTATCCACTGCACAGTCCCTATGTGGTCTGTCGGGACCAGGGGGTCAAGGGGCCGATTACCCCATCAACGGGGGTAGCATTCGGTCAAAGATCTAGGTAAGGTTCTGCTTATACGGAAAATACGGGATACCAAGGTGGTGAGAGCCCACCGGCGACGGGCGTACCAATCAATTGTCAGCTAGCGAGATATTGAAGAAAGAGATGAAAGCGGATACCCTGTCTTAGATCTTACATCGTACGTCGTGATGCTTCGCCGCATGTAGTGTAACAAATCTGAACTCCACACCCTCCCTACTTTTCACCCCCTTGCAGTGTAGCCCAAGCTATTACCCCGCTCACCATGTCGGTGGAGAAGCAAAACCCATCCTTCCGCTTTACGCAGTGTACTAAAACCTGGAGGAAATCGGCGCGTGGGGCTAACTTCGGTAGAAGGATCAAGTACAAGTATGCATAGTACATTTAGAGTATCGAGTATTACAACACCAAAATCCTGCGATAAGCTTGAGTGACCCAATTGTAAAGCAGAAAATACTAGGCAAAACCGATGGCAGCTAGGTACACCATCTAGTGACTGTGACTCGATGCGTTATTAGTGGAAGCGAATATGCAGGTAACTCAGTCAGTACCAACGTAAGCGGCATCTCCACTGTAAGGATTAAGACGATGCGTCAGGCTACCAGGACAAGTGATTGGCCAGGGAACTGATGCTGTTCTTGGGAGGACATTTGTAGATGGAAAGAAATAATCCGATCAATCCTATCGGCAATTGACATGGCACATATCCCGTAACAGGACTTTATGAAAGTCAACAATTGCTTAGTGCTATTAACAAGGTAATCATTCTTAAATAATATACTATGTGAATAGTACACATGTTTTACGTGTATTCCTATAAGAGGTGCATAGCATAGGCGAAATCGAGTCAAATACGATAATGATATAAACATCTTAAAGCTGAGTTACTTAGGTATTGGGTCAGGATATAGGTCGTAGCAAGTATAAGAATCAATTCTTCTCGCTGCAATAAAGAATAGAAAACCAGTCATTAGCTACACTAGATGAAACCCTTGGTATTCTCATATTACCTTATTGTACATGACCATGACACTCAACGGGAATGTGATCATCTTTGGCGGCGGTACGCTATACTTTCACCCTAAAAACAAAGCATCTAGACCTTGAATGAATAAAAGCTTATCAAGTCTTAGGAAGCGGGATTGGGCACGCATGTGCCGTGGGGTTCGCCCAGCAAGGGGCGGCTCGCGTCATGATCGCTGACCTGGACCTCAGCTCTGCCGAAAAGGTTGTCAGCGAGATAACGTCTCTAGCAACAGCCTCAAATTTCCAGGCTCAGGCGATAGAGGTCGATGTGACGCTGGAGAAATCCGTGGACAGCGCCGTCCAACAAGCAGTTCGATTCTTTGGGCGCATCGACTACTGCATTAGCAGCGCTGGTGTCAGTGGGCCCTCTGATTATGTTCTGACATGAGCAATTTAGTTTCTGACGATGCGTATAATACGCAGATTGGGGTCCAAATCGCAAAAGAAATTTCGGAAGCTGATGTGTCGGAGTTTGAACGATTCTTACGCGTCAACGCCGTGGGGACCTTTCTAGTGACGCGATACGTCTCTGCGGCGATGAAGATCCAGAAAGCAATCCCTATCTCGTCGACAGCCACCCACGATCGGGGCTTGACGAGGGGCGCCATCGTCAACGTTGGATCGCTCGCCTCCTTCATAGCTCAGCCTCATATGGTGCAATACACGGCATCGAAGCATGCAGTGCTGGGTATCACTAGGAATGCAGGTAAGTGCTGTGTCGCACGCCTTGCTCCACCTTGGGAACTCCGGACTTACGAGTATAGCAATTGATAACGCGGCGCATGGTATCCGCGTCAACTGCCTATGTCCATCTTGGGTAGATACACCGATGGTGCAGCGGGCCGTCGAGGGTGTGCCGGGTCTGAAAGAAATGATCGAGTCTGTCATCCCAATGAGGCGTATAGCGCGTCCTGAAGAAATAGCCGACGTCGCACTGTTCCTTTGTAGCCCCGCATCGAGCTACATGACAGGCTGTTCAATGGTTGTGGATGGTGGCACGTCCTTAGGGGCCAAAATCTAAATCTAGATAAGGCTCGGTCGCGTCAGGCTTACCAAAGAGGGGCCGGTCGAGGCACAAAACATACTGAGGCATCATAGGGCGGCATACGCAAAGGGTTTGTCATAATTGGATGTCATTGGGGGCCAAGATCTAGATAAGATTGGTAGTATTTTCAGGTCCAAAATAACCGATTACTATGTCCAAAGCATGATGCACCACCTGAGGGTGGCATGTTAAAGCATGTAGGCATTGGATGGATGTTAAGATTTTACCAATACTACCGTAACAGGTTCTCGCCGGGATTGTAGTAGTCGGGGGTAACATCCGGGTTGTCTAATCCCCATCATCTTTTTCCTCACACACATGCACGTAAGCAAGATACTCATCAATGCTCATATTAGAGACCTTGATATGATACTAGGGGGGCTACTTAGTACGTCACATACAGATTCCCGAGGTCGAGCCTCGCCACATTACTGGGATAGCTCCAAGGGAGGATTGGTGTTCCTCTGGAAGGATCTAGCAGACTACTACCGTGTCATGGGCAGCAAGCTATCGCAAATATCCTCTATTGTTGTACAGGGATTTTGAAATTGACATCAAACTGTTTGACCATCTCTAGCTTACGTCAACGACCCCATCTGATCAATTTTGGTCCCAGCGTCAGTTCTCGTTTGCATCCCTCCATGCCTCTAAAGAGATTTTATACAAGCTGGTACCTATTTTGGCAAGACTCAGGTTAAACATAAGGACAGGCGACGTTATTACGACCGTACAACGGGCTATGGCCTATCAGTCGCGGAATATACTGGGGAAAGGCACCTTGCCTGTCTAGATACTATAGACAGTGTTGCTGAATGTTAAGGTGTAATAATTGTCGAAGAGACTAAGATGGAGTAGCACATTAGATCACCTTGCTAGCTAACGCTCTACTAGTAAGGATACCATAATGAATAGTCAATTCAGGGTCTGGGGTGGTCTTTGGGGCGGCCTTCATAAGCTCTCTGTTTGCACTCGTGGTCATCCGTCATTTGTTTGCATGCCGCTTCAACCTCCCAAGGCCAAACAAGAAGGTGAATATGTAGTCCTTGAGCTAACTTTAGCTTACAGCCAAGTTAAAGCGAGCTCATTCACTTACCCATGTAGTGCGCCATCCAAAGATGTCAAGGAAGCGAACTAAGAACGTGGTCTTCCCATACCAGAACCAGGCCGGCGAATGTTGGCTCAAGCTCTGTTTCGCGACATTACGAGCGTAGACAGAGCGGTCCGTGGTATCTGACTCGGAATTGTAGTTAATTATGAGATAGTTGCCGAGAAGCTGCCAAAGTCTTACTTACCTGGTATCCGTTCAACGTGCTGTCTGAATGCGTCAGCCAACGGACTATAGTATGAGCCTTTTAAGGGGGATCCGCGAATTAACCGACTATTCATGCTTCAAAATGACACGTAGACTAGCTGAAGAGAAAATTTTACCATCGGGTAACTCTCTCTTCCTATCGCTCTTCAAGATGTTGGTTCCGATCTCGCCGCTGATGACCTAGATATAACTCATTAGTATCAAGCAAAGAAAATCCATGCGAGATAGTATCCGAGAAACATACCGTAAGAACCTTCACACTGAGATGTTACAGAAAGTCATTAGCAAAGCACCCTCTTATAATAATTACACATGTGAGATAGCTCACCCAAGAGGCGCCATTTCAACCCGGAGAGTATTAGACCAATGATGAAGGGCCGCTTTTGAGGCGTTGTATGAAGCTGTATTCTACAGTTTGCATTTCAATATACAGACATTGAGGGATATGCTCTTATACTCACATCCATAGATATATGGTACGATTCCACCAACGGAGCCGATGTTAACTATCGTTCCAGAAGATCGAATGAGCATATCGTGAAAATGATGGACCATGCGCATGGGTCCAAAGACATTGACATCAAACATCTTCTGCACGGCGGATACGTCTGTATCGATGGCAGTCATGGTATAGGCTTCAAAGAATGCTTAGTTTTGAAGAAAGTACGGCCATTGGGGATAGGTTTTCAATACCGATTCCACTATCAATAAGAAACTGTCACTCAAACGGTAGACGAAATGCGGTTAATTCACCTTCCGCAAGAGAGTTACGATGATTGAGAGAGACGCTTTTCTTACGCATTGTTTACCAATATGTCAAGAAACCCCTTGGTGATGTCTTTCAGGGTCCGCTTCAAGTCGACCACCGACTTTTCCACAGTAATGTCCAATGGGAAATGGAGGATGCCGGCTTCGTCGAGATGCTCAGTAGGCTCATGAGGCAGAGTGGTGGCAATAGGCTGAATATCGTGCTGCAGATATTCTTTGACCAGTGCCTCACCGATCCCACCCTGGCCACAGCTTCCAAAAAGTGAAAGTCAGCCAGATATCTCCTCAAGAGAAGTAAAGCCCCGAGAAAGGGAAAGCGGGGGCTGAGAAGGGATCTTTACCCAGTAACCAAGGCAAAGCGCTTTCTGTCTGCCATATCAGAAACACCCAACAAAATAAACTCTTCGAACGTCGTGTGGATGACGAGAGCGGCACAATGTAGCGCGATATACCAAGAGAGTGGCGGAAAGCTGGAGACAACACCCATGAACAATTACAGAAATTTACTCATAGTCTGGAACGATTGATTGAATACAGAGCTATCTAACGCCCCCCTCGGCCAGGGTATACGAGCTAACTTTCACGGGCCATCAGATTCTGCAAACACCCTGCTTGTATCGTTGAGGATGCTGATGTGACCGCTGTGTGCACACCGTAGTCGGCGAGATCTAACTAGCTATGATATAAGGCCCGATGCGTTGTTGTGGCGTTGGGAATTAGAAACGGTTATTTGCTCCGTCTTCAGCTCCACCTGAGGTTCCTGGTCTCGAAGGAGCGTTACATAGCTGGTAAGCCTCATCTGACATCTAGTGTAATACTATGTATCCATCTGGCGGTGTTTGTACAAACTGAGAATTATTTCATGTACATGTTCGCTCTCGGTGAGGTAACACCATCCTCTAGGATTTGCCTCATCTGTGGGGAGTTTCTTCCATGTACATAAGACTTCTGTAACTACAACATGAACAAAGTAAGCTTAAAAAGTAGGTAGCATTAGTGTATATGCGTAATCCTTCTTGACTACTTCGTCCTATCTTTTCTTTTCCTCCATGTTACTGATAGGATCATCATGCGTAGGACTTTTATAGCTTCTGCATGGACTAGGGTACTTGAAACCGGCTTGCCGGGGTTCCAAATCTTCTGGTGGGAGTTGAGCGTGATTTCAGACTCCCTGGCGGAAATGATGCCGTGGAAGTCATCTCATGGATGCAATTGGCATCTAACCTAATGGGGTAGTCTCCTGGTCGATGGACGTACCTCAATGCCTATATTCGTTAGCATGAAGACTCTGATATGTGCATTATACTTCAATTCCAATATCCCGATATGTTCATACTCCCCCCTTTTCACTATCTGTACCGACTAGGTATAACTTATGTCCAAGCGTATAAATTTACATTTTGGACTCTAGAGTGGCCGAAAACCGTCTTAATATAAATATGACACTAGATATTTGAGTCTTGTTGACAGAAGGAGCAGCAGGAATACCTGTATCAACCAGCTAGCTCTTGGAGCTACGAGCTTTGTCGAAGCCAAATCGTGAATCCGACATGTCGTCTCTCGACGGGAACGATGACCCCGTCTGCATTGTTGGCTTGGGTAATAAAGGACCTCATAATCTTTCCATTTCTATCCTCAAATGTTGTGCAGTGCCATTGGTCTGACTGAAATTATCCAGGATGCCACCTTCCGGGGGGTATTCGATCACCAACGGCTCTCTGGGACTTCCTGGTGGACAAGAGAAGCGCTCAATCACGCGTTCCAGAGAGCCGCTTCAATATCGAAGGCTTCTACCATCCAGATGAGAACAGGGCGGGCGCCCTGAATGCTGATGGGGGCTACTTTCTCGATGAAGACGTTCGCTTGTTCGAAAATGACTTCTTTGGTATAAATAACCTAGAAGCAGCATATAGTAAGTTCTAGCTGTTTGTATTTTGCGGTGTTCTACCCTTACTAATATTCGATACACGAGGAAAGTGGACCCCCAGCAGCGGAAGCTTCTCGAAGTCGTATTTGAATGTCTCGAAAACGCCGGAGAATCGTTGGAAAGTGTCTCGGGGACCAGTACAGGAGTCTACGTTGGTAGATTTACAGTTGATCATCAAACCATGCAATCTCGTGATCCTGACACCATCCACCGTTATAGCGCTACGGGTGGTGGCACTACCATCTTGGCTAACAGAATCAGCCATGTTTTTAATCTGCAGGGGCCCAGCTTTACTCTCGACACAGCATGCTCTTCTTCCATATATTGCCTTGACAGCGCCGTCAACGCGATGAAGAACGATATTTGCGACGCCGCTGTGGTCGCCGCAGTCAACCTGATCACGGCACCCGAGCAATGCATCGCGACAGGGAAAGCAGGTGTGCTTTCGCCAAGGTCTACCTGCCGTACATTCGATGCGTCCGCTGATGGGTATGGCAGGGCAGACGGCGTCAGTGCCGTGTATTTGAAGCGACTATCGAGGGCTATCAAGGACGATAACAAGATCTGGGCCGTCGTACGGTCAACGGCCGTGAACTCGTAGGCGAACAAGACTCAAGTTGTCCGTGCGCAATGATATTTGAGCTAATATTTGAGTATAGTAATGGACGAACGCTCGGCATCACACAGCCAAGTGTCGATTTACAAGAGGCTGTGATTCGCAAGGCATACAGAAATGCCGGTCTACATTTCAACGACACTGATTATATAGAGTGCCATGGAACGGGCACACCTGTCGGAGATCCGATCGAAATCGATGCTATCCGCCGCTGCTTTTCACAGTCAAGAGATTCTCCTCTGTTCATTGGAGCGGTATGTGCGAAAATTAAGTGATAAACTCTAGAAATGCTGACAGGGGCAGGTGAAACCAAACCTAGGGCACTCTGAGGCGAGTAGTGGGCTCACTCAGCTGATAAAAGTTGCCTTAAGCTTTAACCATGGCAAAATACCACCGACACGCCGACCTACAAAGCTGAACCCGGCTTGTGAGTAGTATCTCCAATATTAATGTCGTGGGGGAGTCGTACCACTAATGCTGGAGCTCCTACTAGTGCGCCTAGATTCATCAAATCTCGAAATTGTCACCGATTTGAAGGAATGGCCCAGGGCAGTGCGCAGGGCCAGTATAAACTCCTTCGGTTATGGAGGTGAGTTATTTATTCACCTGCACAATTTGAAAGTGCCTCAATAAACAGTCAGGATAGCAGCTAACCTTTCTCAAGGAGCAAATGCACATGCGATCCTAGAAGCATTTGATACCTATGCCAGAATTCCTAACCCGCAGACAGAGCTCCAAGTTGGTGTGGCTAGCCCTTCGGAGAATATTCTCATGACTATTTCAGCTGGCACGATTAAGTCGTTAACAGCCCGCGTCCATCAGATAGAGGAAATCGCGTCGACCTCCGAGCAAAGCCAGCTGGAGAGTCTTGCGTTTACTTTGAATTCGCGGAAATACCCTCTCGCCGCTAGGCAGGCTTTGATCGCTCAGCCACGTGAAGGGGGAGGTGGCGAATTGATATCAGTCAACGCCACCTCCGCTGCAGGTCCTCTCCCGTTGGCTTTCGTGTTTACGGGGCAAGGAGCTCAGTACGCTGGCATGGCAAACCAGCTTCTGAAAAATCAACATTTTCTCGCAACCATACGGGAATTGGACCAGATCCTACAATCCTTGCCATCAGACAAAGCCCCGAGCTGGTTCATAGAGGAGTATCTCCGCGACCTGCAAGGGGAGGGGCCAGAGCGAAGCAGTGCAGTTACCAGCCAGACACTTTGCACGGCCATTCAAATTGCCATTGTTAACCTTCTTGCAAGATGGGGTGCGAAGCCGACTGCAGTAATTGGCCATTCTTCCGGGGAGATAGCTGCAGCATTTGCTGCGGGCCTGATTGATCGCAAACAGGCCATACTCGTCGCATATCTGAGAGGGTGCGCGGTCGAGCAGGTGAAACAGGAGGGATCTATGATGGCAGCGGCACTTGATGTTGAGACAGCACAGAGTATCATCCATGAGGCCAATTTGGACAAGCAAGTTTGCGTTGCGTGCGTCAATTCTCCGGAAAGCGTGACCATGAGCGGATCGACAGAAGGTATCCGAGATTTAGAGAAGCGGATACGCGAGATGAAGAAGCCGTGCTCAGTATTACGGTCCAACGGTCGTGCTTACCATTCTCATATGATGAGAGACGTGGGTGCTACATACGAGAACATGCTCCGATCAGTTTTTGTAGAAAACTCACCGAGTACGTCTCACAGACACCCAGTTGCGACAATGTGCTCTACTGTCGGATGTGTTAGAACTGAACTGTGTTCACCCTACGAAAGCATTGACTGGCCTGTGTATTGGCGCAGAAATCTAGAGGAGACAGTACAGTTTGACAGTGCCTTAAGGCGACTTGCCGCTTCAACAGAACTGCAGTATGTAGAGATCGGGCCTCATCACGCTTTGAAAGGCCCCATGAATCAAATTCGCGCCAGCCTCAAGCTCGCCGATGACAAATTCAGGTACGCGCCAACATTGGCTAGGAATCAAGATGCGGATCTGTGCATGAAGCAGTTAGCTGGCACGCTGTTCATGCACGGCCATAGCCTTGACTGGAACGAGGTCAACACTTTCAGCACAAAAGCCCCGCCCTATTTTAATCGTCTTCCTTCCTATCCCTGGGATTACGGTAGCACTAAGCTCTTGTATTTCGAGTCACGGTCGAGCTATGAACTACGCAATAAAAGATTTGTGCGTCATGAACTCTTGGGGTCGAGACAACATTCTGGCAATGGAATCGACTGCGTATGGCGAAATGACAGCCTACGTCTCAAAGAGGTTCCCTGGATGAGAGACCACACTGTTGGAACCCAGGTAGTCTTCCCAGCGGCCGCGTATCTTTCCATGATCATCGAAGGACTCAGCCAAGTTCGCGACGAGGGTAAACTATCACCGGCAAGCCCTAGTGCTGGGTTCGAATTTCGTAATATCAGTTTCAAAGCTGCACTCGTGGTGAGTGAAGATGATGCGCTCTCGGGTAACGATATCGAACTACACACAATCTTGACTCCGAGAAAGATTTCTACCACCAGTACTTCAGCGAGCTGGTATGAATTCTGTATATCTTCCTGGATGGCTGGGAAGGTGACACCACATTGCATAGGCAGCGTTAGAGAGGTTAGCGCTGTCGAATCTACCGTCGACTCTGTTACCGTCGGTGAGTCAAATCAACTCGTGACGGTCTCTACGGATCCGTGGTATAAGAAGTTTGCCTTAGAAGGACTCGACTTCGGACCCGAGTTTCACTCGGTGTCTAGTCTAAGAATAAACGGCAGTAAGGAAGAGTTTTGTGCCATAGGCACGACTCGTGTGCAATCTCTTGCCGTCCAAAGCGTTAGGGAGTCCCGTGCCATTCACCCTATCACTATCGATGCGTGCTTACAGACTGGAATCATGAGTACTTGTGCGGGAAAGGTGGGTGAGCTGCAAGCATATCTGCCGGTCTTCATCAAAGAGTGCCGAGTCGGGAATCTCCTGGTCACCGATGTCAACCTCGACTCATACGCCGACGTTCACGTCCGATCGGAAAGAACTGGTGTCTCCACGCAAAGAATCCATTGCACCCTTCGGGGCACAGATGGCCACGCTTTAGTTGAACTTTCCGACGTACGCATGTCTCTGCACTCGGAAAAACTGCCCGACTACGCGGAGAGCGATACCCGTGGCATCAACCAGAGACACCCATGTCTGCGTGTGCAATGGAAGCCAGACATCCAGCATTTGCATTCAGGTTCCGTAACCCAATTGCACCAATACATTGTGGCCTTCCTCGAGAATCGTGGCTCCGACTTAGATGACGATGAAGACGTTGGCGTGATGGGCGCTTTGTTGGATCTGGCCGGCCATAAGAATCCGCGGATGCGCGTCCTAGAGATCGGCGAAGATTGCAGCAGCAAAGGCGAGAAGTTGCTAGAGCTATTGGACAAGCATGCTGCTTTCCCGCGCTGCCGATCGTGGCACACCGCCACCATTGCGAGTAACTCTGAACTCGTGGTCACGGACGGCGGCCGAGGCCCATTTGATACGATTATTGTTCCTGGAGTGAGTGGACAGTCTGATCACAATTTTAACACAGCATCAAATGACGATAGCCGTATTTTACTGACTTCTATATGATAGTTTGACGATTCTGAAACCTACTGGAAACATTCAGACACTATATTATCCAACCTCGCTAGCGATGGGACAATCATCACGCACAACGCACCAGCAGCTCAGGCGTCATTGGAATCCGCCGACTTTTGGGTGATCGAAGTTGATAAAAGAACTTTGCTTGCTCGGCGACGATCTCCCAGAAACTCTCTCCCCCAAACCGTGTATATTGTGGTAAGTTCTGTGAACTAATTGTCTCCGCCCCCCTGACGTTCTACTATGGTCCCGCCTTTCCCCCTTTTCTAATGCAATTTCTAGGTTCATCAACTGAATACATTCGTCGCTGAATTCGCGCTTTGTCTTTCGGCACAGCTTCAAAAGTCATGCACTGCTGCCAGAGTGGAAATCATTTCTATCAACAATCTGCCCGATGCTTCGGTCTTCGAGAAAGCGGTGTGCATCTCCCTGCTTGAGCTGGAATCCGCATACTTGACTACAATGGGACAATCAGAGCTAGATGCTCTCCGCCATATTACTAATGGCGTATCGACTCTCCTTTGGGTGACGGGAGCTGGCATGCTCGGACACGATGACAAAGCCAATCCGAATCTGACTCTCTCGACCGGGCTTTCCCGGTCTCTTATGCTTGAACAGCCGGCACTGCGATTCGCCGTCATCGATGTCGGGCCAGAGTTGTTGCATCAGCCGACTGTACATCAAACTACGTGTCGGAACATAATAAGTACCTTGTTCCCTGTGAAGGAAGAGGGTGATGATCACGAGTACATCCAATTGCGTGGAATAGTACACGTCAGCCGCTTCACCCCCGATCGAAACAACAACACGATGTTTGAGCACCGACTACAATCAGGACACGCTACGGATGAGTCTACTCTCTCTCACGCCAAACCAGCCCGTCTATCTATCGGCAAGGTCGGCGTAACAGAAACCATTCACTTCCAGCAACTGTGCGAGCTCACCACAACTCCGCCAGCTGGTTTCGTTGACATCGAAGTCCAGGTGGTAAGCTTGAATGCTAAAGACGTATATGCTTTGAACGGACGTATCGAAACCCGGATGGGAGCAACCGCAATGGAATTCGGCGGTGTCGTCATATCTACCGGTCCCGACGTCCCGGAAACATATCTAAAGCCCGGTGATAGGGTGGTTGCTATTCTCCCTAACCACTTCACCACGACGGTGCGAGCCCCAGCCTGGGCGGTACATCGTGTCCGAAGCGACGAGGATCTGTGCTTGGTATCAGGGATGCTTGTGGCATATTGCACAGCACTCTACGCGTTAAACGATCGCGCACACCTGCGCCAAGGGGAATCAGTCTTGATCCACTCGGGCGCAGGTGCTCTGGGCATTGCGGCCATCGCCGTGGCCCAGAGAACTGGCGCTGTTGTTTACGCGACAGTCGGCTCTCGCTCCAAGAAAGACTGGATCGTCAATCATCTGGGTTTACCAGACTCGCACATATTCGATTCCCACGACGCCACGAGCTTCGTGATGGGCATTCGCAACGCAACCAGGGGCCGCGGCGTCGACGTCATCCTCAATTCTCTCACCGGTGACCTCATGCATTCCAGCTGGGATTGTATCGCTCCATTCGGTCGCTTCATTGAAGTCGGCAAGCGCGAGTTGATCGATGCTGGAAAATTGGACATGAGCATTTTTCTTAGGAGCGTTACTTTTACTGCATTCGATCTTAGTGAGATGTTTTATAGCGATGACCGGTTTTATCAGGATTTACTGCACAGGTACGAATATCGAACGCCCTTTCCCTCCCCCGCTCTGTCCTTTATGCTCCGTCATTGCAATACTAATGCCCTGAAATGACTATAGTAAAGTAGAAGAAGTGCTGTGTCTCTTGCGCGCCAAGGAAATTGAGCCACTCCCGACGAAGAAGTTTGACGTCTCCGAGGTCGCTAATGCTTATCGCTATTTCTCTAAGAAGGATCGCATAGGAAAAATAGTCATTTCATTCGAAAACCCAGACAGTATTGTGCCCGTACGCTCATCATCACATTTCTACATCTATTTACTTCTGAGACTAATAGAACAACACAGGTATCACCAGCCCCTTATCTTACTCTCCTTTCGCCTCATAAGGTATACCTTCTAGTAGGATGCCTAGGGGGCCTTGGACGAAGCCTAAGTCGCTGGTTTCTGTCTCGAGGGGCGAAGAACTTTGTCTTTCTGGGCAGGTCGGGTTGTGATAAGCCGGCTGCTAAAGACTTAGTATCGCGCTTGGAGGAGTCGGGTGCTACTGTGAATGTCGTAAGGGGTGACGTATGCGATTCAGCGGATGTTATCCGGGCCGTCAAATTTTGTGCTGATACTGGACTGCCGCTTGGAGGTATCGTGCAAGCTTCGATGGGTCTCTCGGAAAGCCTCTTCTCAACCATGACAGGCAAAGCGTGGCAGACAGCCATCAAGCCGAAATGGGCGGGGACTTGGAATCTCGAAGCTGCTGTCCGAGAGCTAAATCTTGTTGACAGCCTGGATTTCTTCCTCCTTACGTCGTCTATTTCAGGCAGCGTAGGAACAGCCACAGAGAGCAACTATTGCGCGGCTAACGGATTTCTCGACGCTTTCGCGCAGGCTCTTGGCAACCGAGGATTGCCTGTTGTCTCCTTAGGCCTAGGGATGATTTCCGAGGTCGGCTACCTGCACGAAAATAGTGAAATCGAGGCTCTCTTACTACGTCGTGGCATCCAACCCCTCAACGAAGCAGAGTTACTCCAAGTAGTGGATCTAGCCCTCCTCTCAGCCACGAAGTACAAGGAAGGCTATAACTCTCTATCAAGGCTATGCTCCCCACAACATATCCTAACAGGTCTAGAGCCGTTACGCATCCGTGAGCTACGAAACCAAGGCTTTGAAGTAAGTCACGGCGCGGCCCGAGACCCCCGAGCATCCATTTTAGCATCGGCATTCGAAGCGCAGTTCGAACATGCCGACGAGCCCTCTGATGTCTCCTCATCTCTAGCCACGGCCTCGTGGATGAAGGATATCTCGCCGGCTCGGCTAGCGACGCTCAGGCAGGAGGCCAATGCACCATCTCTTGATGTCGCGGTCCTGAGGCTCGTCAAGAAGTCTTTCTCCACCATAATTCTTTTGTCGACCGACCAGATAGACGAGCACAAGCGCTTGATGGACTACGGTGTCGACAGTATGATCGCATCCGAATTCCGCACCTGGTTCTGGACCTCTTTTAGAGTAGATGTTCCTTTTCTAGATATTTTAGGGCAGGGCAAGTCGCTGCTTGCTCTGTCTAATTTCGTGACAGATCAGCTAGTCGGCGGTACGTAAAATGAAGCGTCAATCAAAGCCAAAAAGACCATGTAGGGTAGACGGAGCTGTGTGCCTCGTTGGAAGTGGAAAGCGGTGCATTACTTACGGTACACAAGCCGTTGTATATAAGGCTCTTTATTCTGCCGTCAAATTGTACTGTAAACTAGACACCTCGAGAACGGGATCCCATGCACGACTCTTGGCATGCCTTTGTAATACATTGACAGGAAATAACCCAGATATATGAACCATGATAGAATAGATCATGATTCGGCATGGTTGTCTGTCAATTTCATCAAGAAGCCTCCGTGGATAGTAGTCTATGCTCTTGCAGTAATCATTAAATTACCATCGAAACAAAGATTACTCCAGACAACTGCCAAATCTTGGTTCTGCATGCTTGGTTACACCGCGTCACGCCAAACAGAGAATCATCCACCCTAGGGACTAACTGAACTTGGGTGATTTATGACGATCAGTTGCTCATGCTTGGCATTAACTAGGGTCAGAATGGTGCCAATCCCGCTCATTAGTCTTTGTACCTCGTGCTTTTTAAGGAACCATGCAGGTTGGAAAAGGCGGATGCCACTGTAAGTATAATAGGCCAACACTTATATCACATATTTTCTCACTACACTGTGTCGTATTCTCGGCTCTATTTCAAATACTGAAATGCCTTGCCTATATAAATTCCTGCTATCGGGCTACTGTCCTTGTCTGTTTGTTCTAGCCGCCCATATCAAACTATCCCACCGGACATTCGACTCAATATGGAGTTCAATAATTATCTTATGCTTTGCATTAGTCTTTTCATTCTCTCAGTTTTGATATTTTTTGGCCATCTTCCTGTTCCAGGCTTGCGTGACAGGCATCTGCCTCCAGGTGGGTGACGCGCAACTTACAGAGAGCAGTCCATATTGATAAGATTCTCTAGGACCCCTTTCTTTACCATTTCTTGGAAATATCCTCTCAATACCACGTAAGGGTTTAAAGTTCAGGTACAGTCTGTCAAATGATATCCAGACTCAACTCAGGGGCTCACGATACGGTAAATGAAATAGACTCACGCATTGGTCTTCCACTTACGGACCAATATTTTCACTCAAAGTTCTCCATGGAAATATGATCGTGGTCAATTCGGCCGCCTACGCAATCGAGCTCTTCACAAAGCGCTCGGCTAATTACTGCAACAGGCCGCCGTTTTACGTGATAGATCAACTCGTCTTTGCTGGCGATCATACCATGCTTATGAACGCGGACTCCCGGTGGCGACTGCGTCGGAAGTTGTATTTCCAGCTCATGAATGCTTCGACGTGTGATGACAAACATCTCGCTCTTGTCGACGCTGAGACTACCCAAACGTTAAGAGATTTGATCGCTGATCCGGCCAGCTTGATGTTTCATCCCGGTCGTATGAGTAATAGCATTATCATGGCGTTAGGTAAAGAACCTTTATCGCCCCCTCCCCAGTGTTGAGATCAAAGGTGAAATACTAATTACCTATCTATATGTTTCAGTCTTTGGGATTCGTACACCACGATCTGATACGCCCCATTACCGGGAGTTGCGCAAGATTATGACCGAGTTGGCAGGATTGGGTGACGTTGGTGCAACACCGCCTGTTGATCTCCTACCCGTCTTGAAATACTTGCCCGACTGCTTCTGGGGCAATTGGAAAAGTCGAGCCTGCCAACTGAGAAGGACAATGCTTGATCTATACCACCCACTAGTTGAGGGTGTTATAGAACGACGCCGGCAGCTTACTGCTCCTCGGAATTCGTTCTTGGATCAGGTCTTCGATCAGCAAGAGACATTGAACTTCACCCGAAACGAGATTGATGTCATGTGTGGAAACTTAATTGAAGGGGGCACGGATACAGTTTCAACGGCTCTCCTGGCTTTCTTTCAAGCTATGGTAACTCATCCCGAGATCCAAAAAGAAGCTCAAGATGAGATCGACTCGGTCGTGCAGGATACAAGGCAACCTTCTTGGAATGACTATGAGCGACTTCCATGCGTTGTCAGAATCATCAAGGAGGTATTGAGGTGGCGACCGCCAACCTCTAGTGCATTTCCTTATGCTTCAAGCAATGGTAAGCATTGCAACTTCCTTTATTTTCTGATTCCTATTCTTTCCCTTTGCAATGTTTATTTTTTCTAACCAAATTCTATAGAAGACAATATCAACAAGATGAAAATTCCCCGCGGATCTACGATGATTCTCAAGATCTGGGGAATCCATCACGACCCCGATCGATACCAGTACCCTGAGCTTTTCATGCCGTCTCGCTTCCAAAACCAAACTCTCCCAGCCTCAACGTATGCCAACTCTCACACACCACATGGCAGGGACCACTTCGCCTACGGGGCTGGTCGTCGCTTGTGTCCGGGGATTCACCTGTCCGAGCGTATTCTCTTTGTCTTCGTGTCCAAACTTCTCTGGGCATGCACCATTGAGTACAATCGAGATACAGACGGTAATTGCATGCCGGTTGATGTTGATCCTCGTACCGGCTACATAGACGGCGCTATCAACGAGTGTCATCCGTTTGCTGTGACATTTATCCCGAGGTCCACATGGAGACGTAACGTGGTGTTTGGATCAGCGGCACAGGCAGAGACAACGGTTTTCAACAACTATGACTAGACTTGCTATAAGATAGAAACGAGAATGAGCTTTCTGAATATGTTTATAAGAAGTTATGAGAGAATGCCATCGTGAAGTAGCTTGTTTAATAAGCTACTTGGTAAAGAACCCTGAGGACGTTGTATGATGCACGGTCTATACAAAGGTTTATGCTAAAAGAGCCCTTGAAATACAGTTGAGCAGAACTGATACGATTAAATAGACTAAAATCAGGTGTCGATGCTAGACGTAAGAGAATATTAGGGAAAACGAGCAGTATATGTTCTTAGAATAGAGATCAACACTTCAAAACTACCAGATCATTGTTGTTTCGGGTTAGAGTCCTTGATTACCTAATAGGCCACCCCTCTAGTGGGCCACATCTAAAAGCCTTAACAAAGCCTACTAGCAGTCAGAAAAATCGCGTTTTTTCAACAATCTAATTGATTTATTTAATCTACTTTATACGCCACTCATTTAGCATGCTTTAAAAAGTAACCTCTAAAATCTCATACGCTACTTATAAAAAACTAGCTTTATAAGACCGTTTATAATCCTCCGTTATAACCTATATCTAATACATTTTTTAATATTATAAAAAGTCTTTTAAAAGTCTTTTTTCACGCGTTTTTAAGCTTTTAGCTTTAAGACTTCTTTTTAAGCCTTTAGTTTATTAATTTACTACTGTATTTAAATTAATTTTAAAGCTAAAATATCGATCTTTTTACCTGCCTTTTATATAAAAGCTGTTATAATACTAGTAAGTCTTATAAAAAGAGACTCTAAGCTATTAAATTAATAAGCAAAACCACTAGATTACGACCACCCCTTATTACGACTAGGGCCCCGGCTTCCCAAAACGCGCTTTAACTCCTAGCCACCTTAATTAAACACTCTTTAATAACGCGACCGCATTTAGGTCTCATAATAATTTTTTACCCTTATTTAACTTAAAATTAACTCCTCTTTATTAAAATATCTTTAAATTCGAAAATTTACCATACTATAGCTGCTATTTATATAGTTTAGCTTAAGGCTCTAGTTTAAACTATAGTATATAAATAAGGTATTAACAGATTATATTTATGCCGCCGCCTTTAAGGTATTTTAACCTAAAAATGAGCCTATATTAACCTTTAAACCTTATCTACTTATTATAAATACTAGTTAGCAAACTAGGCTATAAAGTAGGCTAGGCTAAGCTTTACGCCTTTGCTTTTCAAGTTTAGACTTATAGCTAAATATATATTAAATACTTTTAACAGCAATAAAAGCTTTAGTAAAAAGTAGTATAACTATTTTTCACCTTAAAATAAAGCCGTTAAATTAGCTAAAACAAAATCTATTAACTATATACATATTAATAATATAACAATAGTTAATATTGATATCTTTTTCAACCGCCTTAAAGCCTTAAAAGTAGTAAATATTTCCCTAAAATACTTTTTTAATATTAATAAAATAAGTATTAGCTAAAGTATTAATAGCAACCATTTTATAATTACTAATACTAGCCTACGCTAAACTTTTTTAAAAAACTATTAAAAAGGCAAATAAATTACTATCTTTAAAGCTATTAGCGCTATTAGTAAAGCTTTATTACTACTAATAATTTAAAAAGGTATAAAGGTATAAAATTAATAGTTTTTAAATTAAAACTAAAATCTATTTAAAGACTAATAATTTAACTACTTTTTTAATAAATAGACTAGTAATTTTATAGCTTTAAAATAGCTATAAAGCCTTTTTATATCTTATATTTAAAATTACTTTAGTAATAAATAATATATATTAATATATAATAACTATAAATCTTATATAAGTAATAAGTTTTTTTAGACCTGCTTTTTATATAAAATCTAATTTTATTTTATAAGCCTTATTATAATTATATACTATAGCTATTAAACGTTAAAGTCTTTAGTTTATTTAAAAAAAACTAAAAAATGAGCTTTAAAAGACGTTTATAAGCCGCTTTAATATAAAACCTTTTAAAAAAATATAGTAATAGTATATAATGCTATTTATAAAGACATATTACAGCTAAAGACTATAAAAAAAGCATAAAA